>PVJX010009211.1:0-61988 GCA_004027295.1 Dolichotis patagonum
ACGGAGGTTTCCGGCGAGAGCTGTTTGAGTGAAGTGCCCTGCGCTGTGCTCGCTTCTGATGTTCGTCCGCCGCGATGCCGCACTTGGAGAGCTTGGTGCTGTGTCGCGAGGCCCAAGTGTCCACCTTGCAGTCCCTGTTTGGAGAGGTATTGTGGTCAGACTCGTGTCCCTGCGACCTGTTCCCTGGGAGGCGGGCGACGGGGACCGATTGCGATGGGGTGGGGGTTGTAGGTCTGCCCTACACTCGCCTACACCTCCTCCTTCGTTAGCCCTTTGCAAAGCAGACTGCACAGGAAGGGTAGAGGGTGTCGACCAGATGTGCTGTTTCACACTCGCCGTGCTTTCCAGATGGTGTTAGCCCAGAGTAGCTCCCGGAAGTTGCTCGTTTCCTTACCCCAACTGAACAGGGTTGTATGTAACAGGTGGGTTTGCAGATTGTCATTCAAGTGTAAGTTCACATGATTCAGTGAGGCAGTTGGTGGGAATCAAGCAGAGTCGTTTGTGCGTCAGGCTTAAAAATCCAGCAGCTTTTCCAGAATTGCAAAAGCTTTAGGTTCCATCCTGCCCTTGACTGGTAGTAGTTTTAAGGAGGCCCTAGAAGAGAGGTTATTTTCTCTGGATGGACTCAGCTAGGGAGTCCTTTCCCTAGGCGTGAGGTAGCATTAGACGATTCACAGCTTTGCCTGTTTATTATTTCTGATGTGCCTTTTACTTTATACGCATCAGTTAAAATTAATTAGACTTAGAAATAAAAAGAACTACGATAGATCGCGTTATGTATATGTACCTATCTCCCACGATGAATGTAATCATGTACTAATAAACCAACCATCTTCTGGTTTGCTTTTTGCTATGTGCTTTCATCCAACTAAAAATGCTAGCTGTCAGTCTTGAAATGGCCTGTGAAGTCAGGAGAAAAGCTCCACCCTCCATCTAAAGGGACACAGTAGTTAAGAGCTCACCAATTGCATTCTCAGCCAGTTGTTTAATTATAATGTTTTAAATTATGGTTATCTTTATTATTATTGAAATATTTTCTTGGTTATTTTCTATGGATTCCTTTCCTGGAATTGAGAAACCCAAATTACTCGAAACGAAAAGTGGTCGTCCTGAAAGAAAAATTTGGCAAATAGGAATGAGTAGTGTTGACTGAATAGTGGATCATAGGAAGGATTTAGATCTTTGCTTTTACTGCATATGGTGATTAACAAAACTGAAAGCACTTCAAGGTGTCATGCATGTGGGAAATCCAAAGAAGTAATGGCAAAAAACTACAAAAAACATTTTTGTCTCTATGAAAATTTGTTTATTTTCAAGAAGTAAGTATTTACCGAGCATCTTTTTTTAATCAGGCACTGTATCCTGGCAATTTTCATGGAGGTTTATAAAGGTGAAATAAGAGTGCAAAGAGTTCATTATAATTCTAGAAAATATTTTATAAGTTGGGATATTAGGCACCAAACAATGCATATAGACAAGTCTGACAGAATACCACAACTGATGAATTCATTGAAGCTTGGAAAAAACTTGTGAAACATGGTTATGAACTTTTCATTAAAGGTGAAGTGTAATATTTGGATAGGCAGAATATTCAGCAATAAACAGTACATTTAATACTTGAAACAGAATATTTGAGACAGTTAATATATAAGATTGTTACATATGATCTTAAGGATCCAATGTGTTAAAATACTGAATTAGTAAGTTTTGTCTCTTTTTTTTATAGCTGAGTTATTTTTGCTGTATTATATGCCAGTTGGAAATTTTTTTTCTGTATAAAGCTGAGTTCCTAATTTGTTTTCTAAAAAGAAGTATTTAACTTAGAGACTGGAATGTAATAAATGTCTGCAACTACTATTGCTGTGGTACATAATGGTCAGAGATTCAATTTTCTTGTAGAAGTTGCATCACTGAATTTTCTTGTAATTATTTTAAAATATATGTCTCCCGCTTTTTGCTCTTCGGCGCATTATGGCTCAATCTTTAGTAAGACTTATAGTGTCTATATAATGAACAAAACGTGTAGTATTGACTAGACCAATTTTTACTTTTCTCTAGGCCAACAATTTAAAGTACTGCAGAAGCATCTTGGGAATGTGTATTTTTATTTACTTTTTGCAGTGCTGGAAATCAAATCCCGGTCCTCAGGCATGCGTGGCAAGTGCTCTACCACTGGGCTACAGCCCCTGTTCCCAATATGTATTTTGAAATACATGCTATGCAAAAGTTATTGAAGTTTGCTTTGAGGAAATGTGCATTTGTACCAAGGTCAATGAGTATGCATAATTTAAACATATAAGTTTTCCTAAGAATGAAGACGTTAGAAGACTCCTGAAATGTCTTTTGACCCTGTGACCATGTATGCTTAGTTTAAAACATTAAAATGTGATAAAAGTACTAAGCCAAAAAAGGAATGTAGATAAAATTATCCTTGAAAACTCCCTTAAATTTAGAAAATTGATTATAATGCTATATATGGCACATAATTCTACTTTTATTGTTTTACAGGAGGATTTTATAACAGAGATAGTGCTTAGAATTGAATTTAAGTAAGTTTAAAATGTGATTATGAATCCACTGTATATTTACTGCTGGATAATTTTGGATTGAATATTTTACTGTGCCACGTAAGACTTTATCACAAATTGGGAAGTGTGCATTTTTTGTTTGTGGAGATTAATATTTGCCTTTCTCCCCTAGAGACATCATTATAGCTTTCCATCCATTTTCATTTATGGACATACTGCTAGTGGAAAGACCTATGTAACACAGACGTTGTTGAGAACCTTAGAGGTAAGAATAAACCTAAAGTCAAGGTTAAATTAAGTAGTCTTTACTCATAGACTCCTAGAAATGGAAGGCATCTGGGAGATTATTTAGCGTAGTTTACCTTTCTCTGACTGAATATCTTCTACATAAAATATTTCTGACCAAGTTTTGTTTGAATACTTTCAACGAGTGTCAACTTCAAAAGCCATTAAAAGTTATCATATAACTTGAACCTTGCTTGACATTAGAAAGTTACATTTTAATTTGAGCCAAATTTTCTTTTCCCTTTCATTGGTTGGTAATATTTTGTGAAAAACACATATAATAATATATTCTTTAAAAATGTGAAATTTGATTTCTTTATAATCTTTTTTGTTTTCCATTTATAGTATTGATGCTGTAAATTCTGAGTTTTCATACATACAAAACTGAACATAGCACCTTTACTTGCAATTTCTTTATGTTATCTACCTCTCAGTAATCTGGATTCTGGATTCAGTAATCTGGATTCAGTAATCTAGTTTACTGAGAGGGTTGTGCAGTTGTGTAGTTATCTCTTTCTCATCGTCCAGTATAGCAAACCGATAAGCACATTCTATTGATTGTACATCCCAGAGTCATAACTTCATCTGTCTTTAATCATAGTTGTTGCTGCTACCTCTGTTTCATTTTCTATTGTTTCTTCCAAGTATTTATTCAAGTATCCTAATTATAATCCATTCTTTTCCCTAAAATGAACCCTTACGAGTCCTACAATCTTGAGGACAACGTGAAGTAATTTGACTAACACGTAAGATCTTTGATGAGCTGAATGCAGTTTATTTTTTATAATATAATGGTTAGGAGTTTTGCTTTCAGATTGTTATGAGAATTAAGTGTAAATACCTGAAAAATGCTTACGACAGTGCCTAGTATATAGTAAACACTGATAAATTATTTGAGCATTGCTTTGTTTGCTTTCATATTCTCAATCAGGGATGGACCTTATGTGTTTAAATGGTCATGTTTCTATGCCACAGCAACTGTATATGAAGAAACAGGTAGTCACAAGCTTTGGTTTGCTAATCCCAGTCCTACTCTAGTGCTAAGGGTACATTTTTAGGGTGGCATACTGAGGTGCTTATTATTCCTCTTGTCTGTGAAAGCTTGACACAGGCTGCTCCCCTTTCTTGAAATGACTTTTTGCATGTTCTTCCTTTACTACACTATTGCTTGACAAACAATTATATCACCAACTTCTGCATATAAGCTGGACAGTGTTTCCTGACTTTCTAGATTATGCATCTTCCTAGGGTATGCATCTTTGACACTCTCGGACTATTTCTATTTTATTATTCAGCTGTCTCAAGTGTGGTTTTGTGTTGTTTCACTGGCTTTTGGCTTGAGTTTATTAAGATCATCTCCATCACCAAGCACAATGCTTAGTACATTTCAACTTGTTTATTTCAGCCTTTGAGATCCCAAAGATCAAAGATACCTGGGCTCCATACCCAACTTCAAAATCTTAAGTGCTAGGTTCTGGCCCAAACATTTGCATTTGAGAACTGTGTACTAAGTGTCCAAAAAATACATGTTGGATAAAGTCATGAAAATCTACAAGGAAATTTCATGTCTAAGGGCTTTATTCCAGTTATAACACTTTATAGTTTTTGCTGCTATCTAATCTGTGCAATATATGATGATTATCATTGCTTCTGGTGCAGGTACACAAATATGTGCTTAGAATATGCTGATATTAAAGATCACAGTAGCACAAATGCAGCAAGCAAGATACATACTCATAACATACACTGTGGACTCTCTTGTACAAAAGGGAATTGCGTGTGAAAGTGGCTAGCAAATATTGATGAAACTGCCCAAGAATGATGCTACTTGGAAAGAAAAGTTTCCCTATTGGATGATGAAATTTAGAGAATGTCACTAAAAATAGTGAAGGTTTCATTAATTGTGCCAAATCCCATACGTTATCTTCCTCTGAATGATCCTTGTTGTTTTTGTGATTTCAAGAGCAGACTACATTCATTTTGTTTCTTTAATACTTGCAAAACTGCCTCACATTAGTTTTTTAAATGCAGTGCTAATTCTGACAGTTCTTATGGGAGTATTATTATGGTTTCTAATTCTTAAGTTTTGTTTTACCTAGGTTTATTCACCATGAAAGATGTTATTTTAAAAGTATAAATAGAAAGTTCCTACTAAGAATTTTAACTTTTATACATAAAAACCTGTTGCTATATTACAGATTTTTTTTTGGTACTGGGGATGGAACTTGCAACCTCGTGCTTGCTAGGCAGGCACTTATGCTGCTGAGCTAAATCCCCAGCTGTATTACAATTTTTTAGATGAAAATAGAAGTTTGCGTTTAATTCCTGTAGGAAAAAAAATAATTGTAGCAAGTTTAATGAAGGGGTTGTTTTTATAAAAGTTGAGGAGGCTTTAAGGGATCAAGACTCAAGATGGGACGGTGACACCCCAAGGCCTTACTATCCCATACCTGGAAGGCCCTTTAACAGGAAAAGGGGCTGCCCAGCTGGAGCTGTCGCTATGGTACAAGAGTAATACAGCCACTGCCATCCTGGACCACTGGAGGAAAGGGGAGGTGAAAGGGGAGGTTCTCTCTTGCCCACTCTCTTCCAGTGTGCTGCTGTTGCTTCCCAGTGGCTTTTGCAGCTCAGCCAGAAAAGAGAGTTTGGGTGATGCAGGCTGTAGTGGTTCAGTTCCTGGGGCAGAGGACAGATTGAAGAATGGTGGGCTTTACACTGTCCAGCAGAACCCTTACTATGTATGTATGTGTGTGTGTTTTGTATTTACACTTTCTTGGTTTTTGTTTTCAGCTGCCACATGTCTTTGTGAATTGTGTTGAATGCTTTACTCTAAAGCTGCTTTTGGAACAAATTTTGAACAAGTTGAGTCGTCTTAGTTCTTCAGAAGAAGAATGTTCTACTGAAATAACTTGTGAAACATTTAATGACTTTGTTCGCTTCTTTAAACAAATAACCAAAGCTGAAAATCTCAAGAATCAGACTGTATATATTGTAAGTATTATAATATGATTATATCATTTGAAAATAATTTGATTTTATCATTTGAATTGTGTATTAGGTCAGCTTCCAAATAATATTTCGCATGACATTTTGTGCAGTGCTCTGTACAGAAATATGTTAGAGCTATTCCTTATCTAAAGGGAGCTTCAATGGAAGAGTTACAACACTTACACGAGACAGCATGCAGAATGTGGTAAGTGATAGCCATGAGGTGCAAAGTACTGACTTAGGTACATCCGGTACAGCTTCATGAGATGATAGGTAGCATTTGAAATGGCCCTGAAAGAAATGCATGAAGAAATTGAAGAGGAATTTCAGATGTAGGAAGTGATGTGACCAAAGGCATGCAGATGAGAGTGGAATCCAGAGAATGCCAAATAGTTTCAGTAGGTTTTAAATTATAAAGGGGAAAAATGAAGATTTGAAAAGTAGACTGGAGCAAGGTCATGGAGGATCTTGAAAACTGTAGCAAAGCAGTTTGTTTCATTTTCTAGGCAGCAGACGGAGGTAGTGAAGATTTTAGAGCAACCGTTGTGACATAGGAAGGTAACTGCGGAGGCAGGGGGTAAAGGACTTGGTGACTAGAAGAATGGTTTTGAGGCTGTTCTATTGATATGAGAAGAAATTTGGTCCTGTATTAGAAGTGAGGCAGAAGCAGCAAAAAGAAATAGAGACAGCAAAGGTCAGATTTGTCCCTTGTGTATGAGATGGGCTTATGCAAGGAAGTGAGCTGTTTGAGTCTGTGTGGGCTAAGTTTGAGCTTTAATTGTTAAATCAATGTGAAAATTACTAGCACACAATTGAAAATATGATAGCGCTTCCTACATATGAGGGATACATTTTAAGACCCCAGTGCACGATTGAAACTGTGACTAGAGACAAAATAGATAAAATTCTTCCTGCGTAGACATACCTAGGATAAAGTTTCATCTATATGTTAGGCACAATAAGAGATTAACAATAATTAATGGATCAATTATTCTATAATTAAAACTATATGAATGTGATGTCTCTGTCTCAGAATATCCTATTATACTAGTATCTTTTCACTTAGAAGCTTCTCTTTGCCGTATCTAAATTGCCAGCATCACTACTGCTGTACTTTTGAATGATAGTTAACTGAAACAAAAGATACTAGACCATAAGCAGTTTGACAGTGGATCTAATAATTAAGTGACAAGCAGGTGGATAGTGTGTACAGTGTGGATCCACTAAGCAAAGGGATAATTTATGTCCCTGGTAGGACAGAGCAGGATGGTGACAGATTTTATCACACTACTTAAAATGGTGTGCGGTTGAGAATTCATGAATTATTTATTTTTGGAATTGTTCTGTTTAATAATTTTGGACTATGGTTGAGGATAAGTAACTGAATCCATGGAAAGCAAACCTCCAGATAAAGGGGGCTACTGTGATGTGTTTTTCATTAATCTTTCTTAATACTTTAATGTTTTTTAAAAAATGGTACCAGGAATCAAACTCATGATCTTGGGCTTGCCAGGCTAGCTCTGTGCCACTGAGCTATTTCCCTGGCCCACTTTAACCTTTTTAAGAGAAATGGTCTTAGTCCTTCAGAGGAGGAATGTTCTATGAAATAAGTTTAAAATGTATAAAGCAAAATGATTATCATAAGAATTAAATTTTATTGTAATGCCTTATCTTAACAGCTAAGTTACAGGCTAAGTAAAGGGATCAAACCTTATGCATTCTCGCATCTATTAAAATGTATAAAGCATCCAGTAACTCATGAAACATTTAATGACTTTTTTTGCTTCTTAAACAAGTAACCAAAGCTGAAAATCTAAAGAATCAGACTGTATATATTGTAAGTAGTAAACTTTGATTATATCATTTGCGTTATGGTTTCCTATAATATTATAAAGAAATATATATTTGGTGTCCTACTCATTTCCTGACATGAAGCTCCTAAAAGACTTGATGTTTCCTAAGTGATGTATCTTTTTTAAACTGGTGAGTTGACTGGTAGGTAAGGACCTGTGATAGCTTCACGATGAGAGCTGATTAGTAGGATAACTATCTATGTCATTAGAGAGTTGAAACTTTCAGCCCCATAGCCTGGTCCCTGGGGAGTGGGGAGGGACTGGAGGTTAACTTACCACCAAAGCCCAGTGATTTAGTCAAATACCTATATAACAGAGCCCCAACACAAATCCCAAAGGACAGGGTTCAGAAGGCTTCCAGGTTGCCGAATGCTCTTGGAGGACTGGGAGGTTGGTGCACTGGGAGAGGGGGACACGGGAGACCCACGCTTCCCACTCACACCTGGTGCTGCGCATCTCTTCTATTTTACTTCCCCAGAATTATAATCTTTCTACTAAACAGGTAAATACAAATATTTGTTTCCAAAATTTTGTGAGCCATTCTAACAAATTACCAAAGGTGGGTGTCCTGGGAACCCTTGAGTTATAGCCAGCTGGTCAGACGTCAGAAGGGAAACCTGGATTTATGTTTGGGATCCGATGTGAGGGCAGGCTGTGAGACTAGCCATTAGCTTGTTAATCCGACTCTTAACTCCTACTAAGTAGTGTCAGAATTTAGTTGACTTGTGGGACAGCCATTTGAGAACTGCAACATTTGTTTGGAATGGAAAAACCCCGTACGTTTGGTGCCAGAGTGTTGTGAGGCTATAGTTTGTTTTGTTTTTCCCCTCGAAGAACCATAGGAAATTAATATAACTAATTCTGAGATTCTTATAGTACTCTAAGCAAAGTACTGTGTTGGCTTGGACCAGGGCAGTAGCAGTAGAGGTGGTAGATAATGCTCTGGATTCATTTTGAAAGTCCAGTTGATAGATTCTATGGGGAGGAAGTTAAACAAACAAAATCAAGGCTTTCTGGAAAATGAGCACCTACGATGATGAAGTTATCTTATCTGAATAGGGGAGCGACAGCAGGTGGGTGTTGCTGGGAAGGGAGGCAAGATCAGGAGTTGGGGTGGTGCATGCTAAATCCAAGTGGAAGATACTGAGTTTGAAGCTGCTCGCAAGTCTGGGGTTCAGGAGAGGTCCAGTGTGGAGATGATACTTTGGTGTGCTGAACAGACATGCTTAATTCTTGAGACTGGTTAAGTCACAGAGCGAGTTAGAAAAGAGGGGAGGCCCATGGCTGCATCCACTGCATTCCAGTGTTTAGAGGATGAGGCGTTGAGGAGGAACCAACAAGGAGACAGTCGGTGCTGTGCAAAGAAACCTCCGAGAGAGCGGCATATTGGATGTATTGTTAGGCCGCCCCTTTCTTGGTCCTGGGCTGGAAAGAGCCTTTGGAGGGAATTAGAGGCAGGCTTTTGGGATTGCTTTTATTGGTTGTACTGTGTCTCTGGCTTCTTCAGCTCTATGCCCCAAACATGAAAGGCAAAAAGACCATGGTATACACTCTGAGGTGAGTTGTCGTTCTTTGGATCCTAAGGTTCCCTGTGGTCTGTCCTCTCCTCACTTTTCAAAGCTTTGCTTGTTTTGTATATGATTTTCAGGGTTCTTTCATCTTTTCTGAAGTGCAGTCTGCAAATATCAACATAGTGAGAAAAGCATACATTTTGGTATTATGAAAATAGTTTCATAATGTAAGAAAGTAAGAGATCAGCATATCCACAGAGGTTGGTTTGTTTTTTTTTGAAATATTTAAGACCTATAGGAGTTGTTTTAGAGAGTTGCTAATCAAAAACACATTTTTCATAAATGAGAAAGAATGCTTCCAGAATATGCTATGACTCCAGAAAGCTGAGTGACTTTAGGAAGGAGGGAGAATCAGTGTTCTAGAAACTTTTATGAGGAGTAAGTAGGGCCCTATTCATTTTTCAGGCCCAAAACATCAGTAAGTATTTGTTACTTGGTAAAACATTTTAGGGTAGAAAAGTATTAGCTTTGCCGTAGTAATTTTTTAGAGTAAACTGAGAGAATGTTCAACTCTCTAATACATAAATTGATAAGCTTTATTACCAAGGTAGGTGGCTAAGATTTTTTTCCATTTAGTAATTCACTTTCAAATAGTGTGTTAGAATGCCTTAGAGCACATTATTAAGAGAAAGTATTTAGATCTGAGAATTTGTACTTCTCTGCATGTCAGTTATTTGATAATAGGTTTTAAAGAAGGATCATTAATTAAAATATGATAAAATCATTTAATTACAGTAGTTATCAAATCAGAGGAATGAACTATTTCCTGTTTTAGCTTTATGGTTTTTTTTCTTAAAATGGGCATGAAAAATAGACCAATTTATTTGAATTAATCCATATTCTGGATTAGAGAATCATCTGAAGGTTGATGGAAAAAGTTCATAATGAGAATGCATAATGGAGAAATTTATTTGTATCTGCAATAATAAATTATAGCTTTTTTGTCTAGTTAGGAATAAAATATTGTAAATGTGAGTATCATCATATGTTGTTTCAAATTACTAATAGAGTAGATACAAACCACTTAAATTATTTGGAGAAAATAATATATTTCCTGCATTTCAATTTTAGTCCTAATTGATTATGATCTATACTAATATTTATTAGTAAAGTATAAATGTTTAAGAAGTAAAACGGGCTTTTTTGAGAAAGCATAAGTTTAGTACTGGGCAGAAAACGTACAAGATAGACTTAGAACATTTAGCTGTACTAGAAAGCTAGGGAACTATCAATGATTACTATGATTTTTTTAAAAAGACACAGAAACCATTTTGAAGGGAATCCAGCTGGCTAAAGACAAAACAACTTGAGCATTAAAAACAAACAAACAAAAAAAAACCAACAAGGTTTCATTGATTAATTGTATAAAAACATATTAAATATCTTAACATCCATAAACTGATAGCACCAAACCAATGCAGAAAAAACACAAAACCACAACTCATTAGTTATGTTGTGCCTGTCACTAAGACACTGCAGTGGACTGAGTAATGACCTCCTGCAGTACCAGCTGGACCCTGCAAATGTTACTTATGTGTAAAAGGATCTTTGCACATGGAATTAGGTAGATCTTCCCACCTCAAGATATTTCATCTAGGTTATTCGGGTGGGCCGAGAAAACCATCACGGTGTCAGTGTGGAAGGGAAGCCGAGGGAAACTTAGCTCCTACCACACAAGTGAAGGAGAAAGCCAGGAAACAAGCATTGGGAAGCAGTTGGTGCCGAAGTTGAACAAGTTGGCCTTGATGCTTGGAATGAAAAGGCAGAAGCCACGGAATACAACAGCTTTCAGAAGCTGAAAGTGGCAAGGAATAGATTCTCTACTAGGGCCATTATAGGGAACATAGCTCTACCAACACCTTGAGTTTGGCAGACTTTTGGCTTCCAGGACTGTGAGAAAATAAATGTTCTTTGTAAGCCACCGAGTTTGTGCTAATAGTATGGCAACCACAGGAAACTTACAAGGTACAAACTTGTTATTTTGAAAATTGGTAAATTAGAGGAAAGAAGCAAACATTTATCCCTCCTGTCCTTCGTGAGCTCAGGTAAATCATGGGCAAGGGAATGTTCTTTGTAGAAGATTGTCTCCCACTAAATGCAGAAGCAGTGACAGAAGTTGACACTTTTTCACTCCCTGATGAAATAGAGGGTATAAACAGTGATCTTGGATTGGCAGAAGTCATTAGGTAAAAAGACTGCTGGGGAACTTTCTAACGGATGATTTAATTTTCATCGCAACAAAAAATGAGAAAGTGCCAGGTATTGTATGCCTGCTGACAGAAAGTAACAAGAATGTATACTGTTGCCTGTGAAATATTCTTGCCCAAAACTTGAACCTGAATCTGATCACATGTCAAGATCTGGTGACCATTTTACAGGAAATGTGGGGGATATAGAACTGTGTTAAATGCCATTACAAAGACGCAAATCAGCTTATACAGAATATAAAAAATTCCACATAACTGATTATCTGGTTTCTTAAATAAATAAGTAACAAGAACATAAGGATGGAAAGAACTGTTGTAATAAAAAAATAAACTTGGAAGACAGATAATCCAGACGTAACAAAATGTAATAATGTCATATACCTCATGAGCTCATTCCGGAGTTTTAGTATTTACCACATGCAAAACTTGTATCATCTGTAGCTAGTCTGCCGTTCCCTGCATTACATCCTGTCACCCTTAACTGCCTCACTGCATGGCTCTAAGACACGAGGACCTTACTCAGCATCGTCATTATCCCAGTAACATTATCGTAACACTCAACAAAAACGTAATCTTTCTTAGCATGGTGGACCACCTAGTGAGTTAAACAAGGTGTGTCATGCTCAAAGCTCTAGCAAAAGAAGTTTGATGTGATAATTTTTGTTTCAGGTTATAAAGACCTGTAATTTTTAGAACATGGTAGACCTAATGATTATTGTTTGTTATATCCTAAGGAAATGCTCTCATAGCACCTTAGGTACCATCATGTTTTTTAGCAATATCTGTATATGTAAATCTTTTTAGTGTAGTGATGACTAATTTTCTAATTAGATATTCAGATTGTTGTATTATTTTTTAACTTATTTATTTGCAGTATCTTTCTACAAATATAAGTAATATTTAAAGTTAATTTATAAGTCTTAGTTTTTCTTTGTAATATGTAAAGATCAACTTTTGAACTATATAAATGTTCAGATTTTCTCTTTATTGTAAAGGTTCTAGATAAAGCAGAATGTCTACGAGATATGGAAGCAAATCTTTTACCTGGGTTTCTTAGGTTGCAAGAATTGGTAAGTGATATATGGGAATGGTTTTCCCTCACACTAGATGAGTAGTAAATTGTGTTGTCACATTTGTTCATTTTGTCATCTGAAAGGTGAGAATTGATATCTTACTATAAATTTAATTTGCCTTTCATTTCTCTATTCTAGAGTAAATGGCTAGGGGCTAGGGTTCAATCTATACAAGTTTGTTTTGTTTTGTGGGTCTCGCTATGTAGTTCAGGCTAGGTTTGAAATCACTGTGTAGCCCAGCCTTGCAGTGATCCTCCTGCCTCAGCATCTCAAGTGCTGGGATCACAGGCATGTGCCACTGTGCCTGGATTATGCAAGGAGTTTTATATTTTCATTATAATAATCTGAAAGAATAGTGTGGTTATTCTAGAGCATCTCAATTTCTATTGTATGGCCACTCGATGCCAGAATTTGGCTTTGTGTCGCAGTTCACTGTTGTATTGACCCTAAATAGTATAAATGCTACTGTTACTGTCATAGTCCAGAGGAAGAACAGAGGTGAATTTCATATGCATATGTGTCAGGTAAAAGATAATAAAATGGAAAAAACAGGATTCCAATAAAGAAAATTGGTGAGCAAATTCAGTCTTTATTAATGTCAGTATAGGAGTATTTAACTATTTCTGATTAAGACCAAATTCAAACGAGAAGCAAAGAGCTAGTTAGAGAGAAAACAAAAGGTACCATTAATCATTTTCAGTTAATATTAATTTAAATTTTGTTGGATTTTGCAGTTCCTATGCATATGTTTATTTTGATTTTTCAGTGCTTTGAACATAGTTTTATCTATAAACAGTATCTAGTTTTCTGTCTGTATGTATTAGAGTAGTAATGGGGCAAAAGTTAAATACTTGGAGAGAAGTATTAGAGCATTTCTCTCTTTTCACAGTTAAATATGTATGTTAATCACATTTGAGAAACTGTCAAACGTTTAGGTAGACCTTCCAGGTGCTGCTGAAACCATTGTCTCTCTCAGAGTTCATTTTAAGAGTCTGCAGGGGAGGGGTGTAGATAGAGTGAGTGTAACTATTGTGGCTTTGTGTAGGATGTTAATGTCACACATCTAGCCTTTCTCAGTTTCCTTGCTTCCTGGCATTTTATTCCAGAGAGCAGAGACATGTCTGCTTTGGGTAGAAGTTGCCTCCTTCCTTTCCTTTTATTTGGTTTACTCACGTTTGTGGGTTTTTCTGTGCATTTGCACCCACTATTTCCCAGTGCTTTCCTGTGGGACTCCCCATCTGGTATTGAACACTTTCTTGTCCTCTTGCCCTTCCACTGTAGGGCCTCATCCGCTCTTCCACACGCGCAGGAATGCAGGTCACGCTTGCCTTCGTCGTAGTTAGGCCTTCCCTTCCCCTGTGTTTTAGTTTTGATTACAGAAACTCTTTGGTAAAAAATTGAAATATTTATAATGATTTTTACCAGAAAAGAGAATTACTATTTTGACTTTTCTAAAAATATGCTTGATTTTTAAAAAAATGTGTTTCTTTGAAGAGAAATCTGATGGTGTTTCCTATTTTTATATTATTTATCTGAGTAAAATGAAATTTAAGTTATCAGCTGGTTTTATAAAATGCTTTTACATGTGATTTGTATAGTTAGTGTATTTATTTTAGCCTGCAGAAATTCAAGAGATTCTTAAGAATTGATGTGTTTATAAGACAAAGCATTTGAAAACTCTTCCTTTCTTTAATAAAGATGCTAGGTTTTCTGTGCAATTATTTATTTATTGAACATAGCTGTTACCAAAATCTTTCTAAGTCATGAAAATTGGCATATAAAAAGTGTCTAGGGGCCGTGGATTTACCTCAGCAGCATAAGCACTTACCTGGCAAACACAAGGCTGTGAGTTCAATCCCTGGTACCAAAAAAACAAGCGTATAGCTTTGGGATCAATAGTCACCATAAAAGTATAGTGCAATTTATGTATGATAGTGGGCCCTACAAGTACTTGTAGAAAAAAATAGCTGTATCTGCTTTGTCACCCTAGGAGATATAAAAGAGAATATTAGAAAAATTAAAATTCATGTGGAGAATCCAGAGTTGTACATGGATAAATTCTAGCTAGCATGCACAGGCATTTGTGGTCACCCTGTGGGAGCGTTACAGACACACTGAACCTGTTCTTTCTATGTCCTTTTCTGTATTCTAATTGTGATTTCTAAATATTCTTCAAAAGGATAACCTGTTTTACTTAGTATTTTTTAGATGTTAATACTCACAGTTAATTGTTATTTTTTAATGTGTATTCCACATCAGTTTTATTTCAATAGTAAAATATCCCTTAAGAAAACCTTAAATTTTCTTAGTAATATGACATTATGTAGTATGGCCTATCTGCTTTATATTCAACTCCACATTTCTTTTTTTTTTTCTTAGTTGCTATAGCTATTTTAATGATGAGAAATAATAGGCTTTTGCCATTTTTTGTTATTGATTGAAAGCCTATTTTTTTAAAATCACATAAAAAGATTTTGTCATAATTTTTAAAGCAAATGTGTTTATTAATTTCTATAAAATCAGTTCTTGTGTGACTGTCCTAGCATTCATGGGTAACTGAAATGTTGATTAAGCTACAAATTTTATGCAAATTCTAAGTAATTATGTATGAAAATTTGCAAATGGTTGAATTCCTTGATTAGGTTTTTCTACATGTGGCATATCAATATGCAAATACTTTGTTATATGTTAGAGCTTTGCTGAATTTAAGAAAAATTCAAATGAAGTTACTATTATGATTAAGTTTTTGAAATGCAAATTTACTTTTATTTCCTTTTCTTTTACAGACTGACAGAAACGTGACTGTTCTCTTTCTCAGTGAAATTATTTGGGAAAAATTTCGTCCAAGTACTGGATGTTTTGAGCCATTTGTCTTGTATTTCCCTGATTATAGCATAGGTAAATTTTAAAATATTGCTTGTCTGTTCATTAACATAGTTTTTGTTGTTTGAAAGATGAACCTAATATGTTCAAATTGGAATCCACTGATATATTAAACTGTTAGGGTTTGTTAACAGTCTCCAATGTTGTTTATGTGTCTTCACTTGCAGAAGTTTTATTTTGGATCTCTGGGGATACTGTCATATAATTACTAAATATTTTAATGAACACTTTCATATATTTGTGCTAATAGTCTATTTTCAACTATTTTTTTATCAGTACATTAAGGTATCTTTGGATTTGCAAATCTTATTTTTTATTTTTTCGTTGGTGTAAATCTTGTACCAACTGCTAGTCATTGTACTTTTTTTTTTGGAGATTAATCTGAAATTTTGTAGGTCAAGGTGATTTTTGACCTTTGGAAAAACACGTGGCTTTTTGTGTTGTTGTATACCTTTGCAAATTAATATTGGGCTATCACTGTACAGGATGATACTTTTGATTCAAAGATTCTAATTGGGAAGCACGGGGTGACTAGGGAGCTTTGAGAAAATGGCATCCCAGGCCCTTGGCCTCCTTAACACCAGTCCTCTAATCAGCTGTAAACATTCATTGTTAAGATCAACACATTTTTACCTGTTTTCACAAGAACAGCAGCCAGATAGCACCTACTGCTTTAGCTAACTCTTTTTTCTTTTTTTAAGTAACACGAAATAGATGAAAGGATTCCTTAATTTTAGTATCTTCTCACCTATGAAAGTCACAAAATAAAGAAAATAATAGAAAAAACAGGGATAAGACAAAGATTTCACTGCAGAAATTCCTTTCGATCTGTTCATCATTGTAAATTTTTTTCTTTTTAAGCACTGAAAAGATACTGGGAGTTTAAGAAATTTTTTAAAATGTTGGCTGTCTACAGCATAGTAGAGTTAAAATATCATTTAATTATATGATTCGTTTAAAAAATTTTAAAAGGCACAAAGCAGCATAGATGGAGAATGAGGACATAAGTATGGTGATTAATTTTACAGTGTAGGATAATGGGTTTTTGAAAAGTATATAATAATAAAGCCAGGTTAAATCTGATGATCAAATTTTATGTGTCAAGCTTTTTGAAAGGCATACCCACTATAATGAGATACAAAGCCATTTCAGAAGGAAACATGAATTGATAAACCAAACCATGGTTAGAGTAAGCAAGCATGAAGTCTGGTTACAGAGAGGACCTTGGTGGTTAATTTCATCCAGTCACGGTAAACTTATGCACTTGCTAATGTGCATGTTAATGCACATGTCACATTTCGGGATACGGTGTCTGATACCTAGAATGCAGTTTTGGCAAAGTACCCGAGGTAGAACTCTTGTTTTCTGGTCTTTTATCACATGCAGACCACTTGTCTTTTGGTTATGTGTTTGTTTTTTCCTTTAGATTGATTATAGAGCACTTAAGTTCTTAACATAGATACTGTGTCAGTCAGGATAGGTTGAGATAGAAAATATCAGTGGTTTATAGTTCCCCAGTCTTTGTGCTATTGCATTCCTACATTTTTTACCTTTATTATAAACTTCATAATACAGTATTAATTTGACTTTAATGAAATAAAAAGGCAAAAAAGAATCTTTCATTGTTAATTCTGCTTTGGATTTTTTAAAAACCTCTTCATGTGTATTTTCATAGAGTTTAGGAAAGCTTATAGCCTTATTTCATCAAACATTTTGTTGATCATCCTCGTTTCACCTCCTACAACTTTTCTTTTTTTCTAGGACTACATTATTTATATTAAACCGTATCTTTTCTTTGATTGTGCTTTGAAAGTTAAATTTTAAGATACCAGGACATTAATTAGAAAGTTTTTCTTTCCCTTCATTTACTACATGTTTTCTGTTAGAAATGGTGTTTTTTTTTTCCTGTGACCGAATGGTCCTAGACTATCAGATCTAGCATGACTTCCCTAAGACAGACACTTGTGCTCTGAAATACTGTCTGTAGTCTATACTAGAGTGGCTGGGCTACTCCTAACACAATGAGTACGAGTTCTGATTCTTACGTGGTGTTTATCAGGGCTAAAATGGCTGAGTGGTAATAGCTAACCAGCATTCTTTGGGATATTAGGGGTTACCTGAATGTCTTATCTAGACAGAGATGCTCACAGAATAAACATCTAAGCTGGGGTGCCCAGGAGTGTGATCTGAGCTGGAGATGCATATGTTCCCCAGATTTCCTCACCCATGCATTTATAGACTATCTGTTGTATCTTTGTGTAATCATCTGTCTGCCCATCCATTTCCTTTTTCCTTTCTTTTCCTTCCATTTATACAGTTATTTAGTATCTTTTATATGTATCTTTCTATGTTTTAAGGTACCTTTTAGAAAATTTCAGTGTATCCAGTATTTTCCTATGTATAGTTTAAGAAAACTTAGTGATATGGTATTTATGCTATCAGAATGCAAAAATGCACGTGCTTTTGGTGTAGAAATGCAGTTTACATTTGAAGATCTGGTTCAGTGATGGAGTGCTTACCTAGCAAGCATGAGGCCCTGGGTTTAATCTCCAGCACTATAAAAAATGAATTTAATAATAATAGGATTCTATCTTCTACTTAGTATCCCTTCAAGGTAATATTTTAAGCATAAACTAGACTTTGAAATAGTTTTTTTTTTTTTGACCGTGTTTAAAATAGCCTCTATAAGTATTTCTCAGCTCTGCTTATAAATTTCCTTTGGTATTCAATATATATAATTATATTTTCCAATTAAAGTATATCTAAATGATTGTCAGGAATGAGCCGTTAAAATCAAGAACTCAGCATGGTTAAAATGCTTAATTAATGGGAAAGCTCAATAAAAGGAAATGGGCAGAATCAGAACATCCTAGAAGAGTTTTTATTTGAAATTACTGCAGAAGAACTTATCATCTAGAACTAGCTTTAAAGTATTAGTTATATTCAGAGAGTTCTTAACTGAGAAGACTAAGGAAACCCTCACACCAGAAATTCAGAGGTTACTGCGATAGGAGTGAGTGACTAATTGATTCATGTACTGAGACTGGGAAATTATATGTAATACAGGATCATTTCTCTTTAATTGTAACTATACTTCTACAATATATTTTCAGCAAGTGTTAGGATTCTAAACATGTAATATTATCTAAAGAGCTTGAGATAGAAAAGAAATAAAGATACCAAAGTTGTAGATAAAGACATGGTTTATAAACTGACAGAGCAAACATTGGCATCAGGGGTGGTTATTAAAAAGATTTCAACAGTTATTTTTATTTTATGAAAAGTAAAGGTCATTAGAATTTTTAGGTTGGTGAAAGTTTTTGTACTATCCCCTTTTTTCTAGTTGATTTAACAGGAAAAACTAGAATATATTATTTTTACCCTTGGTACTGATTTTGCCAGTAAGAAGATTCTTGAAATATTCCTTAGATACTATTTTATATGTGACTTAAGCCACATTTAGTGATTCTTCTTAGGACATTAGTGCATATTGTCTGATATCAGTTTCCGTTTTTGTATTATGTTTTCTGAATTGTTTCTACTGAAAACTGTGTTGCCACGTATGTTGGCTTTTCCTTCCACTGAAATAAACAGTTCCCTAATTGTCCAGACACTGAGCAAACAATTCATGTATTTCTGAAACTAACTGTAAGGAATTATTGAAGACTCCACAGGTCGGTTTCTCAAGATTGTCCCCACTTCAGGATGCCAGTTCCAAGTCCCACATTTCCACTTGTACTTCTGAAAACTGGCTGTAAATTAATGGTTCCTCTGACCCCTTGCTTCAGAACAGTAGCTCGCCGTTACCATTTGCTTCTAAATCCTGTTAAGGACCCACATGATCCACTGGATGAAGGGTTCCAGGCTTGGAAACCTCTGTCTTGGTGGGCTGGGAGCGTGCTGCTCCTCCCAGCATGGGGACGCATTCCCCAGTCCTAAGCTGTCTCTACCCCATCATTCAGGGCTTTCCTTGGTGGAGGCTCCACTACACCGCCTGAGTGCTCCAGTCATTGTCTTTGGGGAGGAACTGGGTTTTCTGCGCTTTCTCTTCCTGGATGTCAAGGATTAGAGCCTCTGTCAGTTCCCACAGTTCTCAACCTTAAGCTGTTTAGGGGCCCACTGAGCATCACTTCATTATTATAGAGACAGGTGCGTTTGAAAGAAACTGCGAATTATAAAAGATGTTCCTCTCACTTGCTCACGTGAGATTATGGTTATGCCAGGAACTGGGGACAAAGACAAACGTATTTATTTCTATGTCACAAAAACACAATTTTCTAATCTTATAACGGTTTTATTATGCTTTATTGCTGAGCCTGGGTATTTGTATTTTAATCCTTC
Organism: Dolichotis patagonum; assembly: GCA_004027295.1. Taxonomy (NCBI): domain Eukaryota; kingdom Metazoa; phylum Chordata; class Mammalia; order Rodentia; family Caviidae; genus Dolichotis; species Dolichotis patagonum. The sequence continues at coordinate 19,730 of PVJX010009211.1, forward strand.
AATGGAAAATGCCTGAAGATAAGGTTAGAGTGCTGTGTTAATCATTGTCAACTAGTTGGTGTCCTGTGTACAGGAAACCTTCAGAAGATCCTGTGCCACGATCACCCTCCAGAGTATTCAGCTGATTTCTATGCCGCCTACATTAATATTCTTCTTGGAGTTTTCTACACTGTGTGTCGGGATTTGAAAGAGCTCAAACATCTGGTGAGTAAGCATTTTGCAGTAATAGATCCATACATCTATATATATTTTAATAGTGTTCCATATAGAAATCGTGGAGCTAGGCTGGAAGGCGAAACTATGTTTTAGTAAGTTAGGCGTGGCCTTTTAAAGGTAAAATACCATGAAAAGGATGATATGTGTGGGTTAGGTATACTTAGACCTGGTGAGAAAATTTATATCATCCAACTTCAGTTATGTCTTTTCACTTTTCTTTAGGGGTGTGGCTTCTTGTTTTCTCTTTAGTTGCAGAAAATGTAGAACTCTGTTACAATCAAATGAAGTGTAGAAAGTTGTAAAATGCTAAGCAGTTTGACATAGTTCTGTTAACTTTCGTAACCTATCTTTTCCAGGTTTTATGTGTGTAGTGACCAGCCTCGAATCTAGATGCATTTTAGTATAGTGAAAAGTTTTCATTATAGCTATTTCATAAACCACTTAAGTTAGATCTTTGTATAAAGTGTCCTTTAAAAATGTTTTTAAATATTGAAATACCTGTTAGTATTTCACAAACAGTTTGAAAAATGATTATGTTTAATTTTTTTTTTTTACTTTAGTTGTAGAGATGTGAAAGGATTTGGTTTCTCTCTTAGAAACCTTCAATTAATACTCAAGATCTTATTTGTGTGTAACAAAAAACAGTAATACAAAATGTCTAGGATAAAAAAACAGTTACTTTCAAAGTAAATTCTTTTTAATTATAACCTAATATTAATTAGAATTTAATCAGTTAAAAATATTTTGCATATTGTACAATCATCATTCATATTTTTGCTATTTTATGTAACAATAAACTATAATTACAGTTTACTTGAACAATTACATTTAAATAAAATTGCTTAAATTTTAATAAAAATTTTACTTGAAAAATGAGTCCTGAATTGTGATAGAGCTATGCTTTTTGTCTTCTTTCTGTCTTATTTATAGGCAGTACTTAATTTTCCTAAATATTGTGAACCTGTTGTTAAAGGAGAAGGTAACTATGAAACTTTACTTATTAATATTTCTTTTGCTAAAAAGGGGAAGTAGGGAGCTCTTTTCCAAATGGGAAGGGGTTCAGGGATGGTGGAGGGGACGGAGGGAGGGAAAAGAGACAAAACAAGGAACCAAGATGTGTTATATATGTGTGCCAACTCCGAAGGACTGTAAGCATGTGCTAATAAAAACCAGTAAGACCTAAATTACTAAAATTTTCTCCTGTTGGGTAGCAAGTGAACGTGACACTCGCAAACTGTGGAAAAATATTGAACCTCATTTGAAGAAAGCCATGCAGACTGTTTACCTCAGGGAGATATCAAGGTAATTACTGTTCAGTTTGTGTTCTACAGGTTGATTAATCCTTATGCAAAATTCTTTGATGTTTTGCAGATTTTAAACTATTTACATAGACTTTACTGGTGAGTATCTGTAATCCAAAAATCTGAAATCTGAAGTATTCCAAAATCTGAAATGGTTTAAATATCATAGCAGAGCTTAAAAAGTTTTAGGTTTTGGAATATTTTAGAATGTGACCTAAAGGACCAGTGAGGTTCTTGGCTTTCAAATGCTGGCCTACTGCTCCACTTGGAAGTGTCTTCAATTGCTCATCCAATTTCCCTCTTGCCAACTCCCATTTACCCACGTGTAATAAAATATTTCATATTTCCTAATTGTTATTGAGTAAATGGGATAAGCAGAATAAATAAAAAGAAAAACAAAGCCATAGGAAGCTAGACCTGACTTTGCAAGCAACTGTTGGGAATATGTATTGGTTCGATAGTTTTTATAAACAGGTGGGATGATTCCCACCACGTTCCCTGGTTCAGCTTAAAATTCTGGCCTATCCTACTTCTCTTAATTCAGTGATTATAATTCTGAATCATCTTTGGAGATTGTAATTCACACACATGTGTTCGTTTGGAATGTACCTGCCTTTTTTCATCAAAGTATCGGTAGAAATGGTGCTGCTGCCTCTTAGCGTGGCAGCCTTAGTCAAATTAATTAGTTTGTGTGACCCCTGGTTTTGTTATTTGGAGGGGATTAAAGAAATGACATTGTCTTTCCATAAATTTACAAGGATTAGATATGCACTTAACTGGGTTCAAGATGGTCAATTTTCCTCTGGTTTTCCTGTGAGAATTTTAATAACAATCACTACATGGGCAGTTGTATATAAGAAAAATCTCAATTTAAACTGTTTAGAAGTCAGATTATAAAACTGTAACTGATAAGAATTTATTTTCATTTGCATTTATGAAAAGTAACGAATGTGAAAATGCCCTATAACTTATGAAGTACACAGTTCAGTTACAAGGTGGAGAGAGGATCCGTTTTAAGTCAGCTTTCTGCACCGGACCCCTCCACACAGGCTCCAAGTCCCCTTTAAAACTTCTCCCCTTGCTATAATCTCAGAATGTGCAGCCACACCTGCAGAATGTTTTTAAATGTGGTATTTAATTGTTTGAATTTGGCATAATTTTTAAGTCCACTTTGTGGTCCTTACAAGAAAATCTTACAGTTGAAAGTGTCATTGAATCTAACTGCCGTATTTTTTTGATGAGAAAGTTACTGATCTATTCAAAGTCATGAAAGTAAATCTTCTGTCTTCCTAAAGTGGCCTGTTTCATCTTACCATGGTGTGTTCCCTTTGTGAGCTTGATTTGTAATAATCACTTCATATTCTTAATAGTTTGGCTGTTCATAGTTTTAATTGTCCACCCCAGGGTGGGGTGATGAAAGTGACATGAACTCTGCAGGCATCCTGCAAGAGTCTGCTCTGTGCTCACTGCTCACTAGCTGGTGCTTCTTGAGCGACCGAACCTTTGGACCTCACTGTTCTAATGTGATCATGTCTACTTTAAGGGATTGTTGTAGAGGTTAGAAATAGGGTATAACAGTTATCTAGTATGATAACTGGAACATTGAGACTTTAACTGGGTGGGAGGTGATACTGGTCCTTTCTGATAACTTTAGTTGTGATCAGAATAGAAGATTACTAAAAATTAACACCTGAGTATTTATAGCGTTTGTAAGTTTGTATTGCTGTAATATTGCCATATAATTTTGTACATTTACAAATGTGTATTGCCAGTTGTTATTTTTCTTGTTTTTAATTTTATCAATAAATTGGAATTCTTAGTTTTTTAAAGGGGTCAATTTTAAGTATAGCATATTTATTTCATATATATTCAGTCCATTTTTCTCCTTTTATTTTCTTTAAAAGTTCTCAGTGGGAAAAGCTACAGAAAGATGACACAGATCCAGGACAACTAACAGGTATCAAAATATTGAGACAATTATCAGAGACATTAATTATTGATAACAAAGGTTAATATAAAGACCAGTGAATAATACTATTGTAAAGGAGAATTTACCTTATAAACTGTAATGTTATTTTGGTTCATGGTATTGCTTTACTGAAATGGCAGTTTTGTGTTTTCTTTTTTTGTTTTATTTTTTAAGCAACATTTCACTAGATAGCTTAGGTTGGTCGCGATTTGGGATTTTCTTGCTTTCTTAGTTTCTGTTTTCTATATGTTGGATTGTATCCTATGAAAGTTGAACAATTTATGTTTCTTTCAACGTTTTTTTAAAACAGCTCAGTTACATGACACAATTTTCTATCAATATGTATATATTTCATGAGTATTATAGAATGTGATCCCATTATGTATTGACTCAGTTTAGAGATCTCTTTGGGTGGTTATGTTTTCAAAGCATTGTGGTTCTGTTTGTCTTAAGGAAACTTTGACTGTAACCGAAATAGAACTAATTTTATTTTAAAAATTAGTGAATATTTAAAGGTTTCTGATATTTTTGGAATGTCAGTCACTGATATTTGGGAATATGGTATGACACGGTGGTATTGTGATTCTATTTTGTTTCTTGGTTTCTGCAGTCTAAAGATGATGTACGAGGGATTTCTGGGTATATAACGGAAGAAGAAAAAATGACTAAAAATTTTTTTTAAATCACAGTAAATGATATACATTACTTCCTGTGTGACCTTAACTACATCTCATTTTCTTCATTTGTAAAATGGGGAGAATATGTAGCTTTATGTTACTGTGAAGATTTAAAGTTGTCCTTAATTAAAGCACTTGCGCAGTGTCTGACAAGCAATAGACCATCTATAAATATCAACTTCTTTCTCTCCCCTTAAGATTCCTTAGTGTTTGATTGCTTTATTCATTTGTTAATTAGTTTGAGGTACATGTCAATATAGAGATACAAAAAAAAAAAAAGAAAGAAAGAAACCACCCCATTCTAGAGAAGGCTTTTTTTTAAAGCTATGTTATTCAGTATGGGATCAAAATGTGTAATGAACAAATATAAGAGATAATATGTGAAATATACATGCAGTGCACAGAATAGGATTTTATAGTAAAGGTAATTTTCTATTTGGTTATGGAGAAGCAACAGAAAAGGTTTAATAGAGTACAGAGGTTAATGAAAGAGTGAATAGAATTTAGACTAGAATGGCAGGAGCCAAGCAAAAATAACAGAATAAGCAGAGCGCATTGATAATATTGTTGAGTACTACCATTATTGTCATCACTGTCAGCATCGTGGTGGCGCTTTAAGCTGTGAGAACAGATCATTTGGAGTAAACACCATATGGAAGTCAAAAGTTAAATGAGAAGAGATGTTTAAAACTCAAGGTAGCTTAATAAAACCCTCACGAAAGTATTTTGTTGTGTAGGTCTCTCAGCGTACACTCACGTAGAGCTTCCATATTACTCCAAGTTTATTCTAATTGCTGCGTACCTTGCTTCATACAACCCAGCAAGAACTGACAAGAGGTTCTTCCTTAAGGTAACAGTAACATGCTTCTTTGTATTTTATTTTTGAAGATCTTAGGAATATAATTGACTTTTGTATATGATACACCCCCAACATACAAAGGAGTTCTATTCTGGGAGAAAGTACATAAGTCAGATTCATTGTTAATCTGACAAAGTAAGTCTCACATAGTACTCCTGTTAACATTTGTAACTTGATTGTTTGTAAGTGGAGAACTTAACTGTACATAGATTCCACTGCTGTAGGTTCACCCACCTGAAGATCTGAAGAACTGCATTTGTACTGAACATGTACAAACTGTTTTCTTGTCATTCCCTTAGCAATATAATGTAGCAGCTATTTTATTGGATCTACATTGTATTAGGTATGTTAAGTAGAGATCTTTTAAAGTACAACAGTAGATGTGTAACTAGTACATTATTTTCTATGAGGGATCCAAGCATCCTTGGATTTTGGTGTCTGTCAGGGGTTCGTTAGTCCTCTGGGGACTGAGAATGATATAATGTTTCAGAATTTCTCAACACCTGTAAATTTCCAAGGAGAGAGTAGAGTAATGGAGTAGATACCTATTTGGGGCTCATTTGCTAACAGCTTTAAATAAAGATCGTGATGTGAAATTTGGGAGCAGGTAGCTAGTTTTACAGAACGGAGAAATCAGTTACATGTTTAGGTCTCAAGCCTTTTCATTTCCTCAGAACATTCTGATCTCTTAAGGTTTTTGTGCGTGTTCTGTCATTCGAGAAAGCTACTCTTCACCTTTCAGGTTTCAGCTTAAATGTCCTCTCAGAACATTCCTCCCTGTTGAACCTATGCCAAGTAGATTTTCTTTGTTGTTATTTCACATAATGTTTGCTTTCTTCTTTAGACTTACAGCATTTTATAATAAATTTCTTTCCCTTTTTATCTCTTCCCTTACTCTTTAGTCTCTTAATCACCAGAACCATATGTTTTTGTTTTTCCACTGTTGAATTCTGAATGTCTAACTAAAACTGGTCAATATTTAGTTTGTGAATTGTCATCTTCCTTTAAGAGGCAAATAAAGGCCTGTTTAACTTTGGAAGTTATGTTTTTATAGAACGTTTAAACGTGCCATTCTAAATCATCACATAAGTTCTGTTATCTGTATTTTATTTTAAAATCTTTTTGTTATGTGAAAAAGTAATCTTGCATCTGATCCAAAACTAAGTCAAGTCTTCCTGAAACATTGAAGTCTGGTATATCCCAGGAGATAAGTAGAATAAAATATTTAAATCTAAGTATTATGTGCCATGCTTTAAACAAACTATGTTTTTTGTTTAAGAATTATTTTCTTTAATTGCAGCATCATGGGAAAATCAAGAAAACCAACTTTCTGAAAAAGCATGAGAAGGTATTTGCATTTTAAATTCTCTACAATGGTAGAAACATGGAATTTAGAATGACCCAGGGAATGGATGTGTATTTATTAGTCTTTTGCAGATAAGCTTGTTTGTGTTGATGTGGTACCATTTAATGTTTTAATAATTTTTTGTTACATTGATTACAGAGATTGAAGTCATATTTAAATGAGCTGATGCTGGAGATAAAATTGACAAAGTCTTTTTAGTGACTTAGTTGATGAAAACAATCACCCTGAACTGTTTAAACACTGCTGATTGAATATGGACTTATTCCAATTTTGCACTTCAAAACACCCACGAAAATAATCTTTAAGAAATAAAAGGGAAGGAAACTCTTAAGGCTTAAGCACATAAGAGAGCCCCCAAATTTGGAATCACAAAGTAGATAGATATTCAACTCCAAACAGATCAGAACAGGCTAACCAAAGCCCCAAACCAAGCTGATTTGGCTTGAAGAATCTGGAATAATTTAGGAATCCAAGGCACTAAATACCTTTGAGGGAGGGGCATGAGGCAAAGTTAAAATTGGTTAAAGAGTATTCAGATGTTTAGGTCACTTGTTTCGCTTAGTAAATCCAAACTCCTGTCACCTGTCATGGGAGAAGGTGGAGAATTTTGCACAGTAGGATTTGTGTCATTGAAGCTATAAGTTATTTTTTATTCTCATTCCTAAAAGCAGTTTGATAAAAAGATATCCACAAAATTATTCCATTTAGGTGGAAGGTCATGCAAACAGTATGTATTTCCTGGATCCACATGCATTAGTAGTAGTATAAAAACTGTCGTGAGAATGATAAATAAAAACATTAAATTTTAGATGGTTATTCCTTCTAGGGAAATAAAAGGAAAATGGAATAGGGAAAGCTTCAGAGAGCCTTAGTTTATCTGTAATGTGATAAAATTTCCTTGCATATTTTGTACGACTTTACGATTTGATAAAATGGCATAGCTAGTACTTTGGTATTTATTAACTTCTCTGTACTTTTCTAAATGGCTGGTTTAGTGAGAACAGCATTAAACTTTAAGACCCAGAAAATGATTTCTAAGCTATCTTTTAGATATAAATAGCTGAAGTAAATATTGCAGTTTTAATTCTGAGCAGTCATTCTTCTTTAAGTGAAAATTTTCTTTTAAATAAATATGCCCATGGATGCAAATATAATTTCCCACTTTATTTGCCATTGCTGAATTCTTACATTGCTACTAAAATCATTTGCTAGTAGAATGGAGCTTGAACACTACAATTATCTAGTGATCTGTGATCGTACTGACTGTTCATTTTAAAAATCAAGTTAGTATGTATTATAATTAATCTTTCTAGAGCTATTAATGTTGAGCAAGTACATTTTCCAGGAAGTGGTCCAAAGAAGAATGGGGGTCGTAAGCAGTAAATTCTAGTTAGGAGTTAAGAACCTGGTTTTGGTTATACATTATCTAGACGGATCACATGGTTAAGTCATTTACCACCCACCGGTTACAACAGAAAAATGGCAGTGTTCAGGATTGTGGGTGTTTATGATTTCCTTAATATTTGTTGATGCTAAGAAAATCTTGAGGCATATGATAGCAGACACTGTGATCATGTTATGTGGAGTTCTAATTTAAGGACTAAAGGTCAATTAGTTAGCATCTCAGAAAGAAATATAAATATATTGCTATTGGGAATTTACAGAAAATGAGGGTTCTAGTATAAGACGAAAATCCATGTTATTTTTTTTTTTTTTATTTTTAACAGACAAGCAATCATCTCCTTGGACCAAAACCATTTCCATTAGACCGATTATTAGCAATATTATATAGTATAGTGGATAGCAGAGTGGCTCCAACAGCAAATATCTTCTCCCAGGTGAGCTTAATCAGAGGGTGGTGTTCTCGTCTTCATAACCTTCTTCAGGTGGAACGGTTGATACAGTTCCAGGTCTTTATAGTGAACAGTGTTCTTGGTAAGTACACTTGACTCTGTATTTGTTTGTTCTGAATCCATAAATTCAGGCAGCCTCAGTTGGAAGTACTCTGAAAAGTAAAATTGTTTCTGTACTAACAGGTATAGACTTGGTTTTCGTTATTCTTCCTTAAACCAGTGATGACAAACCTTTTAGGGCCTTCAGTGATAACAGCCAGCCAGCTGTGACACGCTTGCTGTAGGTTTGCCACCGCTGCCCTGCACAGTACATCGTAACATATATTTGCAGCCATTTATAGCATTGACATTACAGTAACAATTGCAGTGTAAGTAATCTACAGGTGATTGCAAGTAGAGGAGAGGACGTTCATACGTTATGGGAAACACTACAATATTTTGTATGAGACTTGAGTATCCTCAGATTTTGATATTTCTGGGGGTTCTGGGACTGATCTTTGAGGAGAGCAGGTGAGAACTTTAATTGGATATTCTAAATATGTAATCATTGAGGGTAATCACCAAAGTTGTATATATTTGCAAATGTGACCTCATGACAAAAGCAATTTAATATTTCTGGTTCTTTTTCATTTTTCACTATTTATTCTAATTATCATGTTTAAGTAAATGAGTGGCTTGATAATTAAATTGATGTTATATAAGTATAACTCAATGGAAACATTTTAAAATTTTTATTTGTAAAAAGATAGTGTCCCTTGTGTATTTGCAGGTTGACATGCTAAATTTCTCAAAATTTCACTAGGTGGCAGCAAAAGCATAAAAATAAAAAATAGGATTTTTTAAAAAAGAAAGTAAAGAAAGGGTCTGTTATGACCATTTTGTTTTATATATGCAATTTTTGATTGAGAAATAGGTAAATAAAATTCATATCTTAACTAATTCAATATAAATAATTTGGTCCCAGGATAGTTGTCAAACTTTGTAATCCATTACGTGATAGTAGCTTTTAACTCATTTATAGAAGACTTGATTACAAAAATAGGTGATTTTTTTTTAATTTTAAAGAAGACAATAAAACCAATTAAAACAAACTAGTGTGAAAGATACAGGACTTCTTTTTGGAAGAACGCAATATTACTCAGCTATAAAAAAGGATATTGAGGCTTTTGTAGGTAAATGGAGGCAACTTGAGACTGTTCTAATAAGTGAAAAAAGTCAGACTCCCATTTGTAAATATCATATCATCTCTCCAGTATAAAAAATAATAATAAAAAACTGAAAGACTAATAAGATCCAAAATGTATAATAGATATTGTAATAATGAAAGGGAAAGAAAGTGCTCTAAAGGATATAACTGTATGTATGTTTAAGTGTGCAAGACAGATAACCATACTACTTTTTGTCAGTTCATCAGACAGAATAGTTTGTGCTGTCACTGTTTGTCTACTTTTTATGCTTTGATTTTGTAACTTGAACAACTACTTCTAAGATAACGATATGCAGTGTATCAACTAGTGATTTCTTACTGTTACTTTTTTTTGAAATTCTGTATTATGCTTTTTTCTGTTTTGCTTTTTTTCTCTAAATAAAAAAGACATGATTTCAAAACATTATGAAATCAACAATAGTTATCATAATGCCTTTTGACATCTTCAAAATAGCTGCAGATAATTTTGGACATAGTAAAAATCAAACAGAACAGAATAGAATAGAAACAAAACAAAACAATGAATGTAATAAAGGACTTAAGAACAAGCTTATGGTAAATCCAAAATTGCTACCATAATATTTCTTGCTATCTTTGAAATAGCTGCTCCTGCCATCGGATTTGACATCATCAAATAAAACAATGGAAATGATATAGGACCTCAAAACAAGACCATAGGGAATCAACAATGGCTGCAACCCTCAGGAGATCCTCCCTAGATGCCACACTGCTTACCGCTATCCTCTGAACCCATGGTCAGACCACTGGCCCTAGACCTGCAGCGTTAGGGAAACACCAGAGCACCACAGGCATCCAATTGCATTTCCCCTCCATAGCCATCATCACAGCCTGTGTTTCTCCAGATAAGCCTGTCGCTTATGGCAGGGGTGGGCTTGTTGGTACTGCTTGTTTGCCAGCCCATGTGCTAGAGGGGGCTGGGGTCTGGCTGTTTCAGTCAGGCGGTGGCCCGCACATGTTACTGGTTCCCAGACTGGGCTTGCTTGCTGGTGTGGCTTTGTTCTCTCTACCCCTGGTCCGTGAATGGCACTTACTCACAGGGAGAGGCTGGAGTCTGTCTGTTCCAGTCCAGTGGTGGTCTGTGCATCAATCATCTTCTGTAAGTCAGCATTTATAGGAATGTTTATCTACATATGTTGTGTGCTTGAAAAAGGGTAATCCAGTTAGTTGTTATGCTATATGGCTACCTAGAGCTAAGGTAGAGTTCTAATGTTGATAATTTAAAAAATATAATTCAGTCTTGACCTTTGTTAAGTGAATTTTCTCTCATATTCTAAAAATTCTTTGTCAACTATTAGTTTCTAGTCAAACTTAATATATATTTTTAACTTTCTATATCCAATAGAAAAGGTTTTTGTTTTCTTTCTTGTTACAGTAACTCTGAAATAGCAAATAATATAATCTTTATTATAAGCACTTGACCCTCACAATAAGTCAGAGAGATTGAATGACTTTCACAAGTAAGAAAGTAAGAGAATGCCTCTAACCAGAACAAGACGAGCATGTGGGAGTCTATTTCTCACATTCCCAAAACTTCCCTTTGTGAGGTACCCGGAAGATAGTGTATTTTTCCTTTAAGGAGCTTACAGCTTATTCTGGGAGGAAACAAAAGTCCCTAAAAATGTCACAAGGCTGTAGATGAATGCTGGGTGCCACTGCTGAGACCGTAGAGCAGAGAAAGACCACTTCTGGAGCAGGCAGCGTGGAAGGCTTCCCGTTCAAGTGAAAAGTAGTGCTTTTTGATGGTCTTTAAATATTTCTGACTTATGTAAGTGATACATATTTATTGTGCAGAAATGAAAATTGGTAAATAAAGTGGAAAAATAATATATTAAAATCAGCTGGCATCATATTTCCTTGAATAAGAATTTAGTTAGAGTTTTAGGAAGAGAGGATAAGAAGACCAAAGCTATGGAACAAGAGCAGACACATTCGGGAACTGTTGTCTGCTTTGGCTGATGAGGTTCGGGTTGTGTCTCAGCACTCGTGGCCCTGGTGGTTAGGGCTGCAGTGGCAGTGCTGCCTTAACAGTGGTAGGAATAACTACCGCCACCCTACGTCACATCAGTGCCTGGCGTGCGCTCCTTAGCTTGACAGAACATTTGAGTTTTTAGAAATAAACTCTCAAGTAGTTTAGTCCTCTGGGAGAAAAAAATAAGGTAGTTACAAATAATGGGAGGTTTCTGATTTCAAAATTGATGGTTTCTCTGAGGTTTTGACTATGAACAGTGTCACCAGTCTTTATGATTTTAGCAATGCCAGTAGTGTAATTAAACAGTACTTTGACCCAAAATGTGTCTTTATCTGTTAATAATGTTCAATTCTTTTCCATCTTGGCATCTGAAGTTGATATTTTTATTCTTTATCTCTTGTTAACACTTAGCAATCAAAGCATTGCTGTCAGTGAATTTGCTTATGTACATTTTATAAATCACATTAGGCACTTGGTAGTTCTGATTTGGGACACAAAGGGTGGGAGAACATATACCGACAGATACAACCAGCCCTAAGGATTTGACTCTTACTTTCATTTGGTCAATAAATTAGTCAAAATCAAGTATATACTATGTTTAGGAACAAAATGTGGCAGAAATTGTCTGAGAAGAGGATATTTCTCTCACATGCTTTGTATTTTTTCCTTTCCCACTGAGTCCCCTTGACCTTTTCTGTTTTTATTCTTTCTTCTTTCACTCATCTATCAAAACTATGTGAGTACTTTAACCCCTTAGGAATCACAGTTTATGTTTAACCTAGACATGCTTGATTTAAGTGACCAATAAAAATATGACATTTCTATTGGAGGTGTTATTTGATATGAACACCAGATGGCAATATTGTTGTATTCTAACTTTAAGAAGGACAAGAAAAATAGCTTAACTTGTTAGCATTAATGTTGAGAGAAAAATTTAGTTTGACACATTGCTTTATTTAAATGAATGCAAAATTACCCAAATATACTTAATAATGTAGGTATATACTTTCATGAAAATATAAATAAGATTGGTAAGGAATTATATTACATGAATATTTTCTGCCAGGAATTAATTTTGTTCATTGGTTGGGATATATCGGTATGAGATGGTAACGTGTTATTTTCCTGTTCCTTTAATCTACACACAGCTATTTGAAGGCTTCATAATTAAATGTCTTTACATGTAATAAAATGATCACATACAATATGTATATTCAAAATCATCTGGAAAGAGAAGTGTAGTTCTGTTGCACTTCATGTAAATGTCTTCTGTAATGAAGTTATAAAAATAATAATTTAAGGCAGATGTAAAGTTTATTAAAACTCTTGAGATTCATGACAGTAATATTATGGTTGGTACACTTCCAAATTTCTTTATCCTTTATTGAATGTTAGATAAATTTTGTTCATTAAAATTCATTAGTCTTATAAGTATGTAGTGGTAGCACATTTAACATTTTAAATTCAATTAATGATCAGATTTATTGAACATAATTGAAAATATGATTTGAAATTTTTTAAGACTTTAAGATCATTTTAGTTTTATACAATTTTTATCTTGCATGGGTCATTTAAAAGATATTTACCCAAAATAAATGTACTTCTTCAATCTGTGACTGACGTGATAAGTGACAAAATATTCTGATGCTTTTTTCTCCTTTCCTTTGTCTTTTTATGATGGATAGAAGAGACAAATATGTAGTGTACAGTTATTATCTTCACATTTCTAGTTTGATAAGGTAAGATTTTGAAGACTATCTTTAAAAGATAAACACTAAATTACATTTTTTCCAGAAGTATATTAAACCAGTTATGCTTTTTGGTTTTTTTCTTTCCTTGAGGTAAAATGATGAATTGTTTGGAAATTTTCCTGCGTTTTGTTTTTCATATAGTTTTGGATCTTTCCTTACTTATCCTTATGCTCATACAGTTACATGATGACAGCAGGAGTAGGACTGTCAAATGTAACAGTTATTTGAAAATAGACTATCAGGCTTTTGGTTTTTTTTCCTCTGAGGATAAAATTGCTGAAGTATTTATTTATATGTATAGATTTCAATAATATATATCTTTTTATATCATAATGGTTGATTTTATCAGTTAGCATTTTGAAAAATGTTTTCAAAATAATTCACTGTAATCCTGCCATTTAAAAGGTTTAAATAAGTTATTTTTTTACTATGAAATATATTTTGAATATAAAGAAAACAGCTGAAAAATAAAAAAGCATAGTTCTGTTAAAAATGTTTTATTTATCATATGTATAAATTGAATATTTCCATAATATGTACTTTCTGAGTTGCTAATTTGGTTGACTTAATAAGAAAGAATTAAAATTTGTTGTTCTAAACTTATTTTTCTTCTTGTGAGCATGAATAAACATTTGGGATCACAAGTTAATGCCCAAATATATTTGTAAAAAATATAAGTATTCATTTCTATTTCCTCTGCTTTTGGACTCATACTATGTATCAGGATATATCTTTGGACTTGTTTATTGTGTGAGTTAAATTTTTTATCATGAGTCAGTCATACCACACAGGTTACAACCCTAAGCTTTCTACTCATTTAATTGTTGATTTTAAGACCTAAATAGGATATATTTCAACTATTTTATTTTTAGATGACTTTATCATTAATCAGAAAGCAGAGTGATAATTCAGTTATTTTTATGATAGTTTCATGAAGCAAATATATTTGTTAGAGTAGTTAACATTTTATGCAACTGAAGCCAGATTTGTGACATTGTTCTTCAAATACAGATAGAGATACAGTGTTTGTTGTTTAGAATTTTTTAAAAAGATTTTCTTAATGTTTACTTAATCGTCATACATTAAATATTGAAAATAATTTCAGGTTTCAAGTTCAAAGCCTGTATCTTTTTTTCAGTTTGAATTAATTTTTTTCCTCTGCCTAGGATTTTATTATATATATATATATATATATATATTTTTTTTTTTTTTTTTTTTTTTTTTTTTTTTTTTTTTTTTTTTTTTTTTTTTTTTTTTTTAGTATCTACTACATTTCAGGTGTTGTGTTGGAAAAAAGGTTCAGAAGGGAAGAGAGTAGTCTGACTTTCACAGCCTTTCCTTTGTGCTAATGTGGCCACCAGATTCTAGCTTGCATTAGGTTAATGACGGGTGTGTGTATTTTCTCAGAGGACAGATATAAACAGAAGAAACAATACCTAAACACTTAACTTGAATAGTAACTGCTTAGCACTTAAATAACTACAGTAAATAAAAAATGGTTTTTTTTTTTTTGCTTTAGTAGGACTTGATCCTTGATAACTTAGATATTTGTATTCTACCAAGTGAAAACAAATTTGATATGTAGACTGTTCTTTCGGATATACTTTCAATTTAGTGTTTGGAGCAATGATGTTTGATAACTGTCATAACTTTTGCTAATGCCCAGCCAAATATTAACATTTGGAATTTAAGTGATGGGCAGATACATGATATGTACTATGTAGCCTGTTATAAGCTATATGAGTGACTTTCTCTAAAAGTTATGTTGCTATATTTCAAATACTTCGTAATAAATTATATTCACTAGGTTACTTTTCTGGTATATACAGTATTTCAGGCTGTTCTTGTAGATTTTTAACCCAAAACACTTTAAGCAAATAAAACCATTTTACCTAAGAAATTAATTTGCATGTTGCATAGCATTATGGTTCTGTTAGTGTTTCTACAAAAAGAAATTACATTTATTAAATGCTAGTCACATAATATTAAGAACTCATAGTTGATAAAATACTATCTAATGCATACTGATTAGAAAGAATTTGAGCTATATAAAAGATAACATCCCGAAATATAGCTTGTAAGATTCATATAAAGCAATTTGAATCTGAATATTATCCTTATAGACATTAAACTTGCTGACTGAAGAGACAGTTTTTCTTTAAAATGATGAGCTCAGATCCTGGAATATTAGAAATGTGAAGAGCTATTCCTTTGTAATTTCTCTGCCCTTCCTTTGTCTTGTATCTTGAGATTCCAGTGTCTCAGTAGTACCCAGCTGAAATACTTGATGCTGTTAAGGTAAATCATGTAAATGACAGGAAAATATCTCAAATGCTCACATTTTCCCCATAATCTTACTATGTTTTTCCTTAACCACAACTGAGACTGAGGCGTTCCCTCCCAAGGTGGTAGAGGAGCCTTCCTTGCGGCCTACTTTGCTGATGAATAGGTCAGCAGGGGTGCTGTGTGAAAGCCGCGGCTCCTCCCTGGCAGCTAAGAGCATCGCCGCCATGATGCCCAGCCTCCCCTGGTGCAGCAAATGAGAGTCTCACGTCTCCTGCTACCCCCGTGTGGATGCGTTACTGCCCTGCCATCACACCGCTCTGCGGAAGGGCCTGTTTCAGGCGATTCTCAGAAACTGGCTTGGGATGCCTCATGATTGAAAAGAATAAAGTTGATCTATGATTTTCACTAGCTGCACTATTGTAAGGAATACTAATATTACTCATTACCAAGGGTAATAAAAAACACAGTATATTTCACTCCACTGCCCCAGGGCAAAAGGTGGTTTTTCTTGTTCTCATTTGTAAAAGAATGGTGTTTTCCCTACTCTTCTCTTGTCTTCCCTAAATCAGGTGTTAAATTTCTCCAGTGTAACCACTTCGCCTTTGTGAATGTATCAGTCCAGCAGTAGGCATTTTTATTGAACCCTAGAAAAGTGGAACCATTCCTTGAGGGTGACATATAAAATACTGCCTAAGGAATAAGAAAGTTGCATAAATTATGCTTTCCACTTTTGTATAAAATAATACATTGGTACCTTATTTTTGTAGGCAGTATTTTATAACTCCCTTTCTCAAAGCTTCGTATTGCATCCAATAAATATGCCAAATACATATCCTTTACTCACTTTTTTTTGAAAATGTATTCAACACCAATAAATTTTATTTGACTTAGCATATTTTTTGCTGAAAACATGCAAAAAAGTTTATATGTACATATGCTTGCAAATACATATCTAAGAGGCTCAATACTCAATATAGTGACTGTATAAACTATATCTACACATTACATAGAACTTTATGACGATGTTGTAATGAGAAAAGCTTTAATAAGAACAAGTTAGAATTTGGAAAACCCCATTATGGAATGGTGTGCTCCATTTAAAAATACTTTGTAAGAAGATGGTGATGCAAATGGTGGTGCCTGAGAGGGTTTCGGTGACGGCTTGTCTTGTCGGCACACAGCGAATTGCAGTTCTTGGCTGGCGAGCCCACTGTAGTCGTACTCCACCTACCCGTTTGTGAACCTGCAGCTATTGAAAAATCCTTGTCCTTTTCTCCGGATGGAAACTTGGTTCCTGAGCCCCAGTCACCTTTCAAGTAGCACTTAATTGCGCCCTTTCAAGCACTCTGATGATAGCGCATTTTAATTCTGAAATTAGAACGTAATCTTGCCCTATCGGTCAAAATAAGAAAGGAAACTAGATCTGTCCCATGTGCTCCCCTGGACTCAAATACAACGTGTTTGTTGATGACGTTTTGAAGTCTGTTATTTCTGTCCCTTTTTCTGTGGTTCTTTGCCAAAATTGCTGGCTGAACCTGAATTGTACCTGAGTTGATTCCTCATTGATGTGGTTAATGACATTCGCTAAACATTATCTGTGGAGTTTTATAGCCTTGCATTTTAAAACTAATCATTTAGTCTCCCATCCTTTACTAAACTACTTCACTAAACATATACTATGTGACTTACACATTTAGGTGCTAAAAAAAAAACCAGTTTATAGTAGTTGGTCAATAAGACAATCTATTTTTCCTTTTAAATGGGAATGTCTCTTGGGCATATTCTTTTCTTTCCACCTGTACTGTCTTGCCGTAAATCTACACCTTCCTTAATTTCTTAGGTTCCTATCTGATATAAATATCATGAGACATTTTCTAGCTAGCTCATCTTCCACACAGGCATCGGCATAAGACTTACAAAAATAAATCTAGCCCTATTTTGCTGTGTACACTTTTTAAATGAGTTGCATTATCTACAAAACCAGGCCTCCATTCCCTCCCCTTTCTTATGAGGCGCTTCTAAGTCTGGCCCAGTTTCTGCTACTTCCTCGATTCGTCCTGTACACCATTCCCTATCAGCTAGCTCCTCTCTGAAAGCAAACTGATTTTTCTTATTTTGCACCATGGCATGTACTGAATTTCAGCCACAGTTAAATTATGCTTCATGGTCCATCCGCCAAATGGCTGTTTTTCGGTGAATCCACACTTTGCCACCTTTGCTATTAGTACGTTCTTCCTTTGTAATCATAAAATTGAGTCATTGCCACTTTATTGTATCTTTGTCTCCCACTGCGTAAATTCATTGAGGGTGTAGACCTTGTCTTTTTTATTTTTGTGTCTCATACACAACAACATAAATGTAAGATACACTCATCAAATGAATAACCTCCTATCCTCCTAACGTGCACTTGAGATCTTCCTATCTGCTAAAGATTTTGGTTATTTGTGTGCTAAAAAGGTTTTGAATTGAAAGGAACAGCTTTTAGCTCCTCTGTGTGTAAAAATGTAAGTTGCTTTTTGTTTATCTCAACATATTTGAAGACTAACAATCTACTTTCCTTTTTAAATTACTTTGACAGTATTTGTCCTCTTTCCTGTGTGCTACACTCACCTCTTCGGCGTTGTATGTGTGAAAATGGCAATTGAGTGTTGATACATCATCCAATATCAGATTAACTGTAGTGCTTGTTACGTTGTGTGGAAGTCATACACTGACATTTCACATATTAAGTTCATTTATTTAAATAATTTAATATGCTTTGGATCATAAAGCTTCTCCAGGACAAGCAGGATAGGGTATTTCATAAATCAATTGACATATGTACCAACCTATGAAAGTATAAAAATAATGAGCATGTTAAAAATTAATTACACTTGTAAATTGATTTCCTTTTGTTGGCAGAAAGAACAGTTTATTAGCCCAGGAACAGGTTCACACTGTTTTTACATCAAGCATTTCCAGCTGAAGCTTGTTAGTGGCTGCCTCTCAGATTAAGGGAAAAGAATTCTCACTGTGGTACATGTCTCCTATTGTTAAGAGGTAAATAATCAGCTTGGCCCCTACGTGGATGAGAACAAAGAACATCACAATACCCAGGAGCAAAGATTAACTAAGCAAATATTGTGCAATCCCATTTAAGATAGAAATCTAAAAATATTGTATATATAAGGAGATTATCATTTTTGTTTTACTTTGTGAATGTCTCAGTTGTAACAGGAACTAGTCATAGGAAAAGAAATACCCTGTGGTTTTTGGATTGGATTATTTTAAGCTATGAAGAAGTAAAAATACTTTATAAATAGCCTGAAGATGCTACTAACATGTAAGCTAGGAAAGTAGTATTTTTGAGACTAAGATGCTTCAGATTTGGTGGATTTTGTTTATTCTTAAAGACCAAAAACAAAATTTTTATCTTGAGAAAAAAACATTCACTGGAAACATATGACCAAAACTGTAGAGGTAAAACCATTGACTTTTAGTAGTTTTTTTTTTTTCCAATTCAGAAATTTAAAACTTTGTTCTGTATTTTCTAGCATCACATCTAAATCTTGGTGTCAAAAAAGAAAATCCACTCCCTAACCTACTTTAATTCATTGGAATTTCATTCATTCAACTTGGAGCTTAGCAAAATAGATAGGAATAGCAGCTGTGGAGAACAGTATGTACTCCTAATATTTGAATATTATTTGCAAAAGAATGTCTTTATAGGTTATAGAAACCACAAAAGGATATAATAATTTGCCTGCAAATATCAAATTTATTTAAAATAACTAAATTGACTTTTCTTGAAAATGACCAGTGTTTCAGCAAGACTTCCTCATTACCTTTGTTTTTTAAAGATTTTTAATGCTTATGCTTATTTTTTAAATTACAGCTTAAAAACATTAAGTTAATGTATAATATAATGTGAAGTCAGATTGATGGAAACGTTAAATGCCATTAGCTTAAATAAATTGTACATTTTACCCTATAGCTCTGATATCTTTACTCAGAAGATTACTGTTATTCTCAAGGAATTCTCTATCACTAGAGCAGGACATTTGCATACTCTGAGATAGTTCTTTTCATTGTTGCCCAGTTGTTTTTTTGTTTGTTTTGTGTTTGACATTTTTGCTTTGTTGTTGTCCTGAATTGCCAATCCCTTCAATATTCAAATACTTTCATTCATTAATGTAAAATATTTCCAGAATTTTACATACTTTCCTTCTTCCATCAAGCTGTCCTTAATCTATCCCAACAAAGTTATCTTTTCCTGTATTCTGCAGCTTCTTGTTCGGGGTAGTATGAAGAGATGGGTTTTGGATTCAGACAGTTTTCAAATTCAACACTCTTCATGCCACTCTTAGGTGGATGATCTCAAGCAATTTATGACCTCTCTGATGTTTCTTTAGCTGCAAAAATTAGGTTCATGTGTAGCATCTGATCACGGAGAAGTTGTAAAGACTGAAGAAATTAAAGTGCCTGTCACAGTGTCTGTCACGTAGAATGTAGACACAGTAATAAATTCTAATCCCACCACTAATTTTCTGTAATCACTAATATTAAATTAGTTCCTGTCTTCTCTCACTCAATAGTTTATTTAGGTTTCTTATGTAAGAAGACTTGCAGTATGTCACTCACTTAAGTCCGGCTTATTTTATTTAACATGATTGTCTCCAGTTCCTTCCATTTTCTTGCAAGTGACATGGTTTTATGTTTTGTAGCTGAAAATACTCTATTGTGTATGTATACCACATTTGCTTTATCCGTTCATCTGTTAACCAGCATCTAGATTAACTGCTTAGCTTTTGTGAATTGTGCACTATGAAACAGCGATGGATGCGTCGCTGTGATATGCTATTCTTTTGAGAAGGTGCCCAGCGTTGTATACCTAGCTCAAATGCCATGTATATTTTTAGTTTTGAGGAATCGCTGTACTGATTCCAAGAGTTTACATTCTCCCATTCTGGTTAAAGTTTTACATACTGTATTGCACGGGAGTGATGAGGAGGTGCCTTTTGTCCTATTTCAGATTTTGGAGGAAATACTTTCCGTTTTACCCTCTTCAATATGACCTTGGCCATATGTTTGTCATTGTATGACTTACCAATTAGAGGGAAAATCCTCTATATTTTCTGCAAGGTTTCTTTTTTCTTTAAGAGAGAATGGATTTTATCAAAAGCTTTTTCTGCATCTATTGAGATCATTAATGTGATTTTTTAATTCCTGTTTCAATTTATATGGGGTATTCCATATATTAATATATGTATCTTGAACCATCCTTGCTTTTCTGGGATAAAAGTTGGTCATGATGTTTGTTCTTTTTAGTTGCTATGGTATTCTGTTTGCAAGAATCTTACTAAGGATTTTTGCATTTATATTCATCAAGGATTTTAGTCTGTAGTTTCTCTCTTTGTTGATTTCTTATGTGACATACAGATACACTGCCTTGTAGATAGAATTTGGAAGCATCCCTTTCCTTTCTATTGCATGGAAAAGCTTGAGGTGCATTGGTGTTTGTTCTTCTCTAAAGGTCTAGTAAAACTGAGCAGTAAATCTATTGGGACCTAGGCTTTTCTTAGTTGGTAGATAGTGTTTTTTGTACTGTATCTGTGTCATTGAGTGTTAATGGTCTGTTCAGATTTTATTGGCCTTTTTGGTTCAATTTTGGTAAATCAAATGTGTCTAGAAATTTATTCCTTCTAACTTTTCCAACTTACTGGAATATAAGTTTTCAAAATAGTTTTTAATCTTCTGGGCTTCAGTGGTGTCTGTTGCAATTTAGTCTCTATTTCATTAAATTTGGTCTTTATTCTTTGCTTCTACTAGTTTTGGATTTGCTTTTTCTTGTTTTTCTAGGACCTTGAGATGCAGCATTCTCAGTTTCCTAATGCAAGCACTTCTAGCTATGAACTTCACTCCTAGAACTGCTTTCATAGTGTCCCAGATTCAGATATGTTGTGTTTCCATTATTGCTTGATTCTGAGAATTTTAAAATTTCTCCTGATTTCTTCAGTAACCCACTTATCATTCAAGTGTATGTTACTCAGTCTTCATGTGTTTTTGAAGTTTCTGGTTTGTTAACTTGTTTTTGTTTCTTATTTCGGCTGTTGGTTCTTGCTTCATTCCATTGTAATCTGATAGGATCCATGAGATTATTTTAAATTTTGGATATTTATTATGACTTACTTCATGACCTAAAATGGTCTGTTTTGGAGAAAGTTCTGTGAGCTGTTGAAAACCAGTTGAAGTCTTGTTGGATGGAACACTTGGTAGGTGTCTGTTAAATCCATTTTGGTCCATACGTAGTTTAACTCTAATATTCGTTGTCTGATTGACCTGTGTATTAGTGAGTGGGATATTTCAGTCGCTCAGTAGATTCTACTGGTATCTATTTGTCCTTTCATGTCAGGTAGTGTTGGTTATGAAATGAGGTATGCCATATATGTGTACAGTTGTCATCTCTGTGAATTGTTCCATCTACCAGTGTGTGGAGGCCTATTTTTTGTAGACTTCAAAGTCTACAAAGTAGACTATAAGTAAGGCTATAGTGGACCTATAAGTAAGGCTGTCTTGCTTGCTTTTGGGTTCCAGCTGCTTGGAGTGTCCTTTTCCGTCCTGTCACTTTTCAGCCTGTATATGTCTTTGCTGACTACGTATATTTCTGTTAGGTACCATATAAGCAGGTATTGTTTTTTTCATCTGGTCGGCCAGTCTGTCTTTAATTAGAGAATTAAGGACATTTACATTAAATGTTATTGTTGAAAAGTGTATGCTAATTCCTGTCACTTTGTTGTTTTTCTGGTGTTTGATTCATTTATGATTTTTATTTGCTTGCCTGTTCCCCCACTTCTGTGGTTGTGATTGTGGTTGTCTTCTTTGTTTAGAGTTACCCTAAGTCAGTGGTGGTGAGCCTATGCCTTGTGTGTTACTTATTTTTCTTTTAAGGCAAAAGATGTTAATGTATGAGTTGTGTTTCTAAACTAAAAATCTCACTACTGAGGTTTCATTGCAGGGTGGGCACTTAATAAGTGTGTGTGTTTTGGGTTGCAATTTGGACACTCATCTCAAAGGTTCACAGTCACCGCCCGGGGTATTTTCTTCAGTGCTGGCCTTGTGATCATGAGTTTCTTCAGGTTTTATTTGTTGGGAAGGGAAGGGACTTTTTGTCTCCTTCAGCTTTGAAGGATAGCCTTATGGGATATAGTAATGTGAGTTGGCAGTTATCTTCTTTCAGGGCTTGAAATACATTACTGCAAGTTTTCCTGGCCTTTAAGGTTTCTGCTGAGAAATCTGCTGTTATCCTGACGAGTTTGCCCTTACCAGTGATTTAGTGTTTCTCTTTAGCCACTTCCAGTATTCTTTCCTCATTCTGAGTTTTTGGCCTTCTGACTATGATGTGTTGTGAAGTTCTTTTCTGGTCATGTCTGTTTGAGTTCTGCATGACTCCATGACTTGAGAGTCCATCTCATTACTCAGATTTGAGAATTTTTCTGTGACAATTTTAATGAGTAGATTTTCTATGCTGTTTACCTATTCTTCCTCATCGTTTTGTAAGCCAGTGATTGTTACTTTTTTTTTTCCTTTAGCGTTAACTAAAATCTACTGAGATAACCTGTTCCCTGTTTATCTTTTTATTGTCTCCTTGCTTTCATGCCCTGATATTCTTCTGATTCATGTTTTCTGCTGTGGAGACTTTCTGTTGACTTTTAAATTTGACTTACCAAGGTTTTCATTTCCAGGCTCAGGTACTTGCCTGGTATGCACAAGGTTGTGAGTTCGATCCCTGGTACCCCCTCAAAAAATTGTATAAGCAGAATCGTATAAATAATACGCAACATTTAATAGTGGATGTTTTTTGCTTCAGCATAATTAATGCCTCTGAGGTTCATTTGAGTTTTACGTGTATTAATTGCCTGTTTGTCATTACTGAGTTAGTTCTATGGGGTGGATGGGTATACCAGGGTTTGTTTAAACATTAACATTCCCTGAAGGACATCTTTCTAGTTTTTGTTTTTTGGTTGTTACAGATAAAGCTACTATAAATACTCATTTTTGAGTCAACCTGCAATTCTCTGAGATAAATGTCTCAGGAGTGAAATTTTGGGGTAACGTGGTATTTCTTAGTTTCATAAGTGGAATCTGTGGTTTGCTACTCTGAGTGGTGTGGAACCTTCACTTTAGTTTAGATACTGTGAGTTTTTCTCTCTTCGGGTATCCTTATCTTGCGTGTTGGAAGGTGTTACAAGTTTGAAACAAATATTTGGAAACTCAAAGGTGATATTATTGCATTTATCTTTACTATATAAATGTGGTACATATTTATATATGTGTGTGTATGTGTGTGCTCTTTTTTCCTCTTGATTTTCAGGATTCCTTCTTCTATCGTGTTTGTATGAAGAACTTCCTTTAGCCATTCTTTAAAGCTAGGTCTGCTGGGGACGTGGTTGTTAGTTTTTTCTTACTGAAGAATGTCTTCATTTTCACTTCATTCCTGAGTGATAGTTTTGCCACATACAGTTTGCCAGCTCTGTTTGGCCGTGTGCTCTTCAACCCAGAGAGGAATGAGCCTACCTGGGCAGCCTTCTGTTGTTGCCAGGCTGCAGATCGGAAGCCCTGTGCCCGCTCCCTCGTTGCTGGTGGGTATGGAGTCGGAAGACTTCCTGCCTCTGTGTTGCTCCTCTTGGCCTGGGGGTTCCTAAGTGGCCCCCCATCCTACTTCTACCTCTCAGCTTTCCTTTTGTGGCCTCTTACATTATTTCCAGGGTTTGCAGTTGTGCTTAGCAGGGAAGAGCAATAAATAGGAATCTGTGGCATCCTGTCTAGCCTGGCATCCTCCTGTATTTGTCTTCTTTTTTCCCTAACCCTCTATGTGGGCTTTTTGTTAATACTGATTATCAAATACATTCCAGAGTAATTCAAAGCTCAGTTGAATAAGAAGCCTTCTATAAATTATACAGTGCTAACTATGATTAAATAATATTTGATATAGTATGTAGTACTATTATTATTTAGAGAGCTTTACCCCAACAAAGATTAAACCCTTCTAAGACATTAATTTATTGGGCTGGGGATTTAGCTCAGTGGCTTAAGCGCCTGCCTGGCAAGCGTAAGGTCGTGAGTTCGATCCCCGGTACCAAAAAAAAAAAAAAAAAGACATTAATTTATTGACTAATTTATTCTTCTTTGCCAAAATTAAAAACTGTGTCATTGTCTGCATTTGAGAACCTAGCAATTGGAATGATTCATCTGTATCTCTTCTTGGAGTACCAGATTTGTCCCTGAATCCTCAGTACCCGGATGACAAAAACTAGTCCCACCGCTGCCTTTGCACACGCCAGTCCATACACGCTAAGCTGAGGTGGAGCCCTTTCACTGTCCAGGCACATGTGTCGCGTCCACACTGACTGTCTTCTCAGACTGCCTGGTGTCAGTGCTGGCCTAGAGACGCGGGTTTATCGTATTGTGAAGTGGAGCACGGAAGTGAATTAAGTGTTTTGTGTAATCCTATGGATCTATGAATCCACAGTCCCTAAAATAAGTTCTCATGAATTACATGGATATGCAGTTAGAAATAAAAAATAGATAATTTAAGTATCAAATAATGAAGAGAAAGGAAAGTATGCCTGTATTTACATGTGAATGGAAATAATTTTCCAATGGTTTCATAGATATTATTTTAAATATGTTCATTTAATGTTAAATATTAGTATGTATGAAATTTGAAGTGTTGACCATATATCTTTGTACTTACTCCAGGTTTGCTCTAACAATATTTTAATAATCTGGAGAAGCCCTTTTAGATTTGTGGTTTATTTATACACTGCTTTATGTAATAGTCTCCTGAACTATGTATTTGTATTGAGTTTCTTAGCACTGTAATATTCATATAATCAGGTCAAGAAATGAGTTTTTTAATGTGAAAATCAAATCCTGATTTACTTTCTTTAGATTTAGATTTAGAGTTTTTTGTGTATTATTAATTTTTCCTGTATCCTACCTCCTCCCCAAATTGAACAGCCATTTTAGTAATGTTTTGGAAGTAATTTTGGATTCATGCATCTTGAAGTGATACTGTATCTTTTGCGCAGTGTGCATAATTAGTTTATGCATAGAATTCTGGTAGAACTGAAAATGACTTTATGGGACTATTTGTTCCAGTGTTTTACCTCTGGATACTTAAACTAATAAAAGTAAGACATCTGAAAATTTTTTTGAAATTCAAGTTTAACTAGGTTAGAAAGATTTTGTTTTTCTATGAAAATTGTAGAAGAATAATTTACTGCCCAATTTAAAGAAGCTCTGTATGTATGTATTAGAATCACAGAAAAGAAGTTTTAAGAAAATGCCAGTGGTAAAATAAAAGGTAATTAATTTTTCTTCTATTTAAAAAAAAAGTGCCAAGGATATTTACCTTTCATAATAAGAGTTTAATATATGATTTTCAAGAGATTATTAATAACCTGTTTTTCCAGGTTAACCCTTTATAGGAAAATAGAAAGGGTTGTAGTTAATGTAGTTTGCTGTGGGACGTTTCCTTAACTGTTTTCTTAAATCTTCTAGTTCATTAAAGCCTGTGCTCTCCGTGGAGCTCTGCCCATCTCTAAACTGGGAGCAGTGTGAAGTGTTTCTTATCTTGGCCTTCAGCAGTGCTTCTCTTCCCCAGAGCCTTTATCCCTAGGCCGCCTATCCTGTTCTGTGTCTCATCCCTGCATAATAAAGGTCCACAGTCCTGCATTTTATCATTATTCAGTAAACCTTTCTGTGGGTCTTTTAAAGTGTGTGTGTGTGTGTGTGTGTGTGTGTGTGTGTGTGTGTGTGTGTGTGTTTCTGCTGTTAACTTGTCCTCATTTTTCTTTTTAGTTAGTGCATTCATTCCTTGGTGTCTGCGGGGCGCTGGTTTCTGGAGCCTGTGGATACCACAGTCAACTGATGCTCGGACTCTTACATAAAACTGCATAGTGTTTGCTTGTAACCTGTGCCTGTCTTCGCAGGTACTTTGAGTCTCCTCTGGATGATTCACGGTACCTAACATAGAAGACAGATCTTCCTAGCTTTGCCTGTTTTTTCTCTTAAACTGTGTTCTCTCTTTTTCTGAAACCTGAGGATCTGCGTCTACCCCCACAGTGGGCACTGGTGGGCAAGTTAAGCAGGCTGGGTGGCCCCCACCTCAGCTTCCCTCTCACTCTCCATCACGGGGATCTCTGGGTCCCTGTGCGTCCTTTCCACCCAGAAAACCCCTCTGCATCGACAGCTTTCAAAAGACAGCTTGTGTTGAGACCATGTTCTGTGATCCCCGAAACAAGACAAGAAACTACCTAATCTGTATGAGTAGGAAATTTAAAAAGTAAAAATAAAAAGGCAAAGCAGAATTTAAATAGAGTATATGACCACTTCCAAAATAGTAAAGTGAAACAATGGATTGAAATCATAATTCAGTGCAACAAAAACCAACAAAGGAATGAGGAAGACACAGAAAAGGAAAGACAGACAGGTTGACATAAAAGGAGAAATAAAATTTTATAAATCGTTAGATACAATAAAAGCAAATGGAGTATAAGGTCAAGTAAAAGGTGACAGTTGTCAGATGGCTGTAAAAATTACCACGACCTGCCGTTTACAGAACTGTCTGAAGTTAGGAAAACACTGCCTGCCAGCCGCAGTGGTGTATGCTTGTGATCCTAGCTGCTGGGAAGGCAGAGAGGAGTATGAGTTCCAGAGCAGCCTTGACAATTAGCATGCCCTGTCTCAAAATAAAAAATAAGGGCAGGGGACGGAACCCTGGGATAGAGCAAGCAGTTTAAAAAAGGTCAGGGAGGGATAGGCAGAGGACAAGGAAGGAGAATAAAACTTGGAAGTAAAATCAAAGAAGAAAATGTAGCTGTATTAATAGGGAAAATGCACTAAGGCAAAGATATTACTAGAAAACAAAAGGATCATTATGTAAAAATGAAAAAGTTTCTTTTGGTGACAAGGCATAGGCATTTAAAATCTTTATGCATTTAATACCTTAGCTTCAAGAATACAAAGCAAAAACTAACAGAACTGCAAAAAGACAGACCTCCTACTGAGGATTTTTTTGGGGGGAGGGGTACTAGGGATTGAACTCATGACCTTGGGCTTGCCAGGCAGGTGCTTGAGCTAAATCCCTGGCCCCTACTGAGGAATTTTAATACTTTCAGTTTGGGTAGATGAAATAGACTTTTACAATGGTATACGTAAAGATTTGTGTAAAATAAGTAACAAGCTTGATCTAATAGACACATATGGAACAGAGCACACAATAGCTGCCAATATACATACTCTTCAACACACAGCACTTATAAAAAGTGTTTTGGGACATAACCTAATTGGTGATGCTGAATTAAAAATTAAAAGTCAGCATTTTCAATGCCAACCCTTGTATTTTGATGTATTGATGCAAATTATTTCTATAATTGAAATGCTTCATATTTACTGAATATTACATTTTCTCTATAAAGTGCCATGCATTCACCCTTTAATTTATTAACAAATTAACAAAAGCAGCTGACTGAACACTGACTGTTTCCCCTTTGAAATCGTAATGAAGAATGTAGTGGAGTCCTTGAAAGTGTAATAGGAGGAGGAGGATGGATTGTAGGCTTCCTTTCTTGCTGTGCCGCTTACTACCGTGGCATCTAGGGAAGGTTACTTAACACCTTTAAGACTCATCTGTAAAATGATTACGATAATGTTCCCTTGATAAGAACATGAATAATAAATGAGATAATGTGTGTAGAATACTTAAAACCAAGCAAATCATTACTGTTATTTTTATTGTTCCTAGAATGTTTGCTTGCATCTGTGAAGTATTAGTCCCAAAATTAAGTAAGCATTTTAATTCCTGAGACATGATTAGGTACTATGTCAACCCTCCAGTTTTTCTTCTTGCTGTTGTTGGCTCTTTTTCCTGCTGGCCTACAGGAGAGAAACAGGAAATTGGGAGGCACAGTAGATTGATCAAAGAATTTAAGCTCTTGGATTAGCTTTCTGTCTTAAATTGCAGAGCACTTAATACTTCTGTTAGGCTTGTGAATATGAAGTTATTTTTCACATTAGTGGGCCTATCAAAATATACTTCTGCTTTTGCCAGTATTAATCATTATAGTGTTTTCCTGACTGCCTGATCAGTGATGTTTTATAGCAAGACTAAACCCAGGTTAGAAGCATACATTTCTCTGTCATCCACCCAGCCACTAAATTCTGAGAAATGCCCAACTTAAAATTTTAATTGTTTTTGCAAGATAGTATATAGGTTTGATATTCTCTGATGTTTAGATAGAATATTCCAGAAAAATCATGTGTAGAGAAAGAATATGTTTTACATATATATAAAAGGTTAAACATTCATGCATCAGTCATTACTAAAACAGTATCTCTCATGCTGTTGTTAAAGGCCACTAGTGTGATTCAGCCATTAAAGCGATGATTCTCCTAGTTGTTACATCAAGTTTTTGGACATGTACAATTACACATGCAAATTTCAGAGTAGCCAGCCACCTTCTTTCCAGATATTTTCCTGGATTTAGTTATGTGTCTTTATCTGTGGTGTTATAAAATGTTTTTTAAAAAAGAGGACATCATGTAATCTCATTAAAGCAGATTTTCCTACAAATATTTTCTTTTTTAGATTACCTCTCTAGTGACCCTTCAGCTGTTAACCCTGGTCGGCCATGACGATCAGCTCGATGGACCAAAATACAAGTGCACGGTTTCACTGGACTTCATCAGAGCTATTGCAAGGTAAGAGTAGAGTAACTTAGTGCAAAATGTCTTGAATGATATAAAGCTTAATGCTCTTTCTGGTATAATGTCATTAGTCATATAAACAAGAAAAAAATTATTTAAGTGGCAGGAATGAATAAGCTCCTCTATACAGTGAATCCTGTCATCAAATTTACCAGTAACAGAAAACAAGGAGCAGTACCTAAGATGCTAGGTGGCAAAATCAGGATTGGTAAGAAACTGGAACAGTGGTCAGTGGCAAGGTGGGCGAGCTATGAAAACCAAGTATGTACTGAAACGCGGTGGAGAGACCTCGCTTACGTCCTCAGTGTTTTAGCTCACAGCAGAGCTTTAAAAGCCCAGCCTGAGGTAACATTAACAGATGGAGCATCTTGCTCAAGGGATGTCATAGTTCTGGGTTGCTGCAGTGCCTCAAATCTGGTGGGCTGTGTCATGGTTAGAATTTTAAGAGGGACAATGACAATTGAGTACATGCTGAATGAACGGGAAGAGGTGAGGTAGACTGAGGGACCAAGTTACCTCTCGGACTGAAAAGTGACATATGAGAGGACTGCGAACTCTCGTGTGTTTCTAAGATTATCACTTGCAGAATGGATGATCGTAGCATTAGAAGCATACAGAGGAGAACTTGTCTGTCAGAACGAAAGCTGTCTAAAAATGGGAAGACTTGCCTCGCAGTGTACTTACTGTGAGGAAGCCATTTGTGAGTAAAAGACTTCCTCTCTTGGTCGCAGCTGGCCGGTGATCAGGTAGGAATCATAGTAAAAGGTAATCCCTGTGTACAGTGGTCAGCCGACACTTCACAGGACAGTCCACAGGACAGCGTTTCCAAACTTTTTGGAGAGATAACTTCTAAAAGTCAAATTGATCGTGAAAATATTTGTGTATCTCCAAATTCAAAATATTTAGTCATAAGACATTATTCAACCCCCCAAAATAGATTTGCAGATCTCTTACATGAATTTCACAGCTTCTTAAAGTTCTCAAGTCCACAGGTTGATGGTCTCTGTCCTGAAGTCTCCTCTGAATTGTAAGTTAGGTGATGCCATAATGTAGGTATTTGGCAGATTTTTATGCCACAGAGACCATAAAACATGAACATTTCAATGTTTCGCTATGAAAAAGCCAACCCAGCTTTTACATAGAGAACATTTCCAGGAACTTTTTGGATGCATTCGGTATGATCATAAAGCAAGAGCTTTTTTTTTGAACAATGACATTAGTATCTCTATCTTAAGAGTCTCTATCAAAAGAATGAAACCTACTTATTTCAAGGATTTTACTACTCTGAATATATAGAATTGTGCCCCAGTATAATCATGGGCAGGAGAGAGTTTGTGGGTCCCTACTATAATGACTCTACCTGAACCAGACCTAATTTTGTGTTACTTAATCCATCGCCTCACAGTGATATTAACAGAAGCATGCGTTTCCAGTTCCACTTCAAGAGAGCAGGAATTGTAGACCTGCAATTTTGCCATGTAACTGTAACTCTTGTACTTCGTTTTCTTTACCGTTCCCTCCTTTCCATGGGCAACATCAGACTAATAAGCGCCTGCTTCTCATACACGCCCTCCTCTGTTCTCACATCTCTGCAACGTTTGTCCTCCTTTTTAGCTGACTTGGCCTCTTCTTCTTCCCTTCTTCCCGCTTGGTTTCATCTTTTCCAAATTTTCATCCTTATTATCTGAACTAAAAACTCCGGAGTCACCTCTCATGGTAGCCATTTATTTTCTCCAATCCCGATCTTTAAGGATGGGAGGTCATTTCAGTGGCACCTTCCTCCTTGTTGCCATTTCAGACTGCTACTGCCGCCACCTTCTTGAGACTCTCGCAGACTGTTTTTGTCCCAGTCTCCTCATGACTCACTACCTTCCACCCCTCTCCCAACCATCTCAGCTTACATCCTGAGGAATAAAACACGTGGGTGACAGGCTTCTTTTCTGCCTAATAGATTCTTGACTGTATTCAAATCACAAGTGTCAATACTTACATTTCCTCTGTTTCACAGAACAAAATTGAAACCATCAGTTGAGAATTTCTTCAACTGTCAGTGTTGGTGGCCATCTTCTTGCTTTACTTTTTCACTGTGGGCTTCTTCCTACCTAAGACAGGTTCTTCCGCCTGTGTTCAGTTTCATGGCCCCCCCCCCGAAGCTCTGTTCATCTTAGACTATTTGTCCTTTCAAGTGGCACCTGACACTGTTGATCATTTTTGTTTGTTTGTTTGTTTTTTGGGATACCGGGGATCGAACTCACGACCTTGCGCTTGCCAGGCAGATGCTTTGCCACTGAGCTAAATCCTCGGCTGATCGCTTTCTTTTCTCTTAGCGCATATGATTCTACAGTCTATTTTTCGTCTTCACTCTGACTATTTTTACTGGAGTTTATTTGCCAGCTTGTCTTCTCTTTGTGACCTTTACATAGAACCGTTCCTTGAGGCTTGGTCCTCGTTCTTTATTGATGCAAGACTTTTCCCCAGGCGATCTAGCTACATCTGTGGGTTCAGGACCTGTCAGTATATTAAGAACTCTTTTATTGTTAAAGGCCAGACCTTTTAAGTAGTGTTTTTGATCTGCAGTGAGTATTTCCTAACTGTTAAGAATCCATTTCCAAAAACGAACTTAGAAATAATTTCTGCCTCCACTCTCCACTTCCCTGAGTAAAGGAAGGATCCCATTTGGACCGTGTTTTCTGTTTGAGTGACAAGCACTGCTGTCTGCCGGGTTACCCAGGCCTGCAGCTTGGGCGTCATCTTGACATTTCTGCCCTCCGGCATCTAGTCATTACTCCCGTTGTTCTCCAGATTCTCCCACGTACCACACGTCATTGATTTTGCTCGTCTGTGCCGTTGCCACACTAGCTTCTCTAGTAGCCTCCTGATTGGTCTCCCGTCAGCTCCTACCTCCTTATAGTTTAGTGTCCACACTGTAGCTGGCGTGATCTCACAAGCATTTAATGTCACTCTCCCATCTCAGAATCATCTTTAAAACAGCCCACGCAGCCCCAGTGACTTGGCCCGGCCCTTGAGAACAGTCACGTCCTCCTCCTCTCAGCATTTATACTTTCTCATTCTGCGTTTTTCAGTGTTTTGTATTCTCCATTCTAGTTCTCATCCTTGCATAGGCAGCATTTCCAAACTTCTCCCCTCTTTATCTAGCTAACTGTTGTCCAACATGTAGATCTCAGTTTAAATGTCTGTTTCTCAAAAAAAGCCTTCTCAAACGTAGCATATCCGCGATCACCTCCTGTTCCACACATACAACTAGGAAGATGCCATTTTGTTTTTTATGACATTTACCATTTCAATTAAATAATTAATAATTAGAGTTTGTCTCTCTCTCTGGAATATACTGTTAAGTCCATGAAGTGTTTATGTCTGTCACTTCCTTATTGTCAAATCTGGCTCAGTACTTTAAAGTCAGTACTGTATGAGGTGAATAAATATTACCTTTAGTTCCTGTAGTTTGCTGTGACAGTAAAAACTTAAGATGAAAGGAAACCTTGTGGTCTTGTTTGGAGAATAGCAAGAAGAAGGGAGCTAAGGAGATGATCTCATTCCAAGCAGAGTTTGCTGGAGAAAGGAAATCCCTAGGGTACTTATCAAGGAAGAGATACATAGGCCTGCTTCCAAATATCTGTGGCAGAGAACGAGTGATTAGATCACAGAATGCTACCTGAAAGTTCAAATAAGCGAGTCAATAACTTAGTATACCATCTTCTGAAAAAAATTGCAGTTGTTAAAGTCTGGATTTTGAAGGATAAAAGCACAGGAAAATTGTCATATGAGCTTAAGTGGATAAACCAGTTATGTGTAAAGTCACATGTACAAGAAAAGTAGGAAAACCTAAGGGAAGAGAGTAACGGTCGAAAGTTAACGCTGCCAGAAAGCAGCAAAGCTCTCTGACCTAAGGCTGAGGCAGGGGTTTGTAACTTGTGCAGGAGCACTCGGTAGGATGGGGGAGGAGTCAGATCACAGTGCACTAAGTAGTATGTATGAAATCATAGATGCAGAAAATACAGATTCTTTCCTTCATTTAACATTTATTATGTTACCCAATATTTATAAAATACTGTGCTAGGTTTTGAGGAGATAAAGCAACAAGTATGAGACAGCTATATACTATCCTGATGGACCTGTATTCTAGTATTTTATATATATTTTATCGATTTGAGCATATTTAAATGTTGATAAGAAGATGCATAGAGAAGGGAGAGATGATGCAGCACAGAAAGAGCTTAACTTAAAGCATAAAACCTTTGAAATGTTATCTAAGCAGGGGATTTAGATCAAGTCAGAGAGCCCTGGATGGGATAAGGAATCCCTTTACGTGATAGCAAGAGAAAAAGACATTCAGATGGAGCCAAGTTTAAAGATTTAGTGGCAAAAAGTGAGGGCATTGTGGTCTGATGACTTCTATTTTCCACGGGAAGGGGGAGGTGAAATTGTGACCGAAGGCAGAAGTTGTAGTGGAAGTGTGAACTTTCTGAAATAGCTGCGGAGGACAGGACGCAAGAATGCTGACAAGGAAAGCAGCTTGCTGGGAGGGTTGAAGCTCTTGACCTTGAATTTACAGCGGCACCGATCTGTGAGGCCTGTGATCTTTTCCAGCAGCATTCCATATGCTGGCTGTTAGGACAGCAAAGAATGATAATTGAATTGTAATTGAAATCACTTCATATTGGGGTTTTGCCAGGTGAGTTCAGCGGATGCTAGCAAGTGAGCACTTGAAGTGATGAACCATAGAGTGTAAACTGAGCAGGAAGTAATGCCAGTCGGGCTCTACGTAGTCCAGCGTCTGGCACATAAACGGTCAGCAGCTGCTTGTAGTCCAGAAAAAATAAAGGGCTTTGTGGACTGATTACCCCAAGGCATTCCACATAGTTTAAATGGAAAAAATTGGGCATCAGAGAGTAGAATGTCCGAATTTATGTGCTGAGAGAGCATTTCTGAGTGTAGTCGTGAGAGTAGAAAGAAGGTCGTTGGGGAGGAAGGGACCAGGCATGCCATGATGTTGCTCTCTGGTGCGGGTCTTAGGATGGAAAGGAAAACTAAGTGGATGCCAAGTTACTCAGTGACTAAGAGATGTGACGAGAGGTAGAGATGAATGATGCGGGTCTCAGAGGAGCAGTGTTATTTTCCCAGGGACACCAACTCCACCCAGAACTGTGTGGGGTTCACTAGAAAGCTAAGCTTTCATCGGAAAGAGCTGAAGAGAAAACTGTCCTATACAGGGAGGCAGTTCTCATGGAGTTAGGGGAGTCCTAGAAGAGATAGAAGGCATAAACAACTCTGCTGACCAAGAAACAGTGGGAAGATTGGAGCAAGGAAGCAGGAGGAAGCAGGCTCCGAAAGAAAACACAGATTATGGAGATAGAACAAAAGACAGAGGACTGAAAACCATGGTAAATATTGTGGCTAGAATGTTCTTCATGCAAACGGAAGCTGCAAGTTTATAATTGCTTTTCCTCTATAATCAGTGGGAAGATACTGCGCATGGCTTACTGTGGCAATTTAAAGTTGTCAGAAGAAACACATTTTCAAAAAGAACCTGAACTCAAACTACCTGCAGAAGTTAAAGGAAATAAAGTAGTATCCTATGAGACCAAACTATTTAAGCATAGGATAAAAATATTTGACAAAGTAAAACAAAATATACAATAAAATTAAATTCTTTAAATCATATAATTGTATTATTCTGAATTCTGATTTTTATGTTTATCCCATTTCTAACTGCTTATTTTAAGTAGCAATTGGTTTATATTCCATGAGAGACAATTTATTATACTGTATAAAAGTTACCTTCAAGTTGTATTTACGCACATGAATCTAATACACATCTGAAGCCATGAAAACCCAAGAGTGAATGCAAAGCACACTTTTTTTGTAAGCTAAAGCTTTATTTAAAGTGAATTGTGTGTTCTTTAGAGAAAAATGCTCCTTTATGTGTGACATAATTTTTGATGTTGCTCTTGCGGTTATTCTACCAAATTCTGGCTTACTTTAGAAGAATGTATATGGGGTCAGTTGGCAGAGCTCCTGTTTCTCTAGAGGCCTCAAAGAATGAGAGATCATTGGACATCTTGAGCAGTGAAAGTTGCATAGATGAATAGTCTCACATATTCAACTGTATGATTCTATTTGCTTAGAGACTTCTCATTGGCAAAGCAAAGAAATAGAATGTAGTAAAGCTTTTATAAATGAGTACATTTAAGTTGCTTGACTTCTACAGTCAGTCTAGGGCTGGGGATATAGCTCAGTAACACAGCACCTGCCTGGCAGGCACAAGGTCATGAGTTGTATCTTTGGTACAAAAAAAAAATTAAAATCAGTTCATTTATTCTGTTAAAGAAAATCATAGCACATAAACGATGCTAAATAATGAAATAGATAACTGAAAAGAAAAAGTAGCAGTCCTATCACTAATCAGAGTATTTTCATTTATTTATTGCCCTCCTCTAGTACCACTCCATTAGGCAAACAGTTCTCCATAGCTGTCACTGAATATGAAGTTGCATTGTCTATTATGTTGCTTATACCCTTAATAGCATAAGCATGTCGTCATATTGATCACTTTTGTATGGCTACATGATAGTACATTAAATAGTGCCTTATAATTTAAGGCACTCTCCTAGTGTCTGAATTTGTTTTAATCTTAGCTGTTTGTAAACTTTTTGTTGTTACCCAAAACCAAAAACAAGAACAACAATAAAACAACATTTTATTTTGTGACTTAGAGGCATTCCACATACATTTAAAACCTTTAGACTCAAAGTCATTGTAGTGAAATGTGCCCAGTGGGATGTATAAATTTCAATTCTCTTTTCTTTCAGTGATTAAAAGCAGTCAACTATATACATTTCCTGTCTGAATCCTCTAATAAGATGTTTTCAACCAACAGCATAATTTTTTAAATCATTTTTATAGGTACTTTGTTGATAGTAAATTTGGGGGACTAAAAGTTGATTGAAAGAAAAAACACCAAAAATGGCATTCTGATTTGATAACCATGCCTTTTGTGTCTTTGCTGTGCAAGGTTTTAAAAACTTAAGTAATTTTACTTTTATCATTGCTAGTGATGACAATTTTTTTTGGCCGTGTTTTTGAGACATTTGGAAAGATGTAATTTTCCAGAGCGACGTTGTTACCATCGAACAGGCTATTCTTGAGTTCAGCGTTAGGCACCGTAATAGCCACAGCATCTCACTTAAGCTATTTTTAAATGTGTTTCTATAAGCATTCTCTAAAGTTCCTCATCCAAATTCTTAAAAATATTTGATGTCAGTCATTGGCTTGAAAACTTGTAGAAAGTGTATTACAGAATGGTAGACAAAAACAATAATTGATGATATTTTAAAAAGTAAGCATGCAATTAGTGAATCTTTAAAAGGCTGTTCTCACATGGATGATTATTTTTGTGGAATTGAATACTTAAGGCTTTAATTTTATACTTACGGCTTGATCATTACATCTAATTATTTTGACCATTTACTCAAATAATAAACCTCCAAGTCTGAATATTTATAGTGAAAAATGAGTTTGGAGAAAGGAAAATAATTATATGTCTCTCTTTCTGTTTTATTCTGCCTGCCATCAGAGTCTAAAAATACATGTCTGCGTCATCTGTTTGTTGTATCGTATTCTTAGATCATACAGATTTAGTTACAATACACAGATAAGTCAACCCCTGTTAAAAGACTGAAAAGAAAGAAATTTACAATGAGGGGAGATGAGCTGTGCATTTATGTAATGATAAGACAGGTGTTTGGGAAGATAAACAATCTTCAAAAGCAAAGAAGATTTAAATACTTTTGTATCTTTAATTACTTCATTCTGGTTATTAGACAAAAAAACTAGCTTTAAATTGAAATCTAGACTTTCTGTAGAATAATTGAAGTACAAAACATTGAACAGCTCTAACTTTGTATCCTTTTTTTCTGAGAAAAGTAAACTTTTTCCATAGTAAAAACTTTTTAAAAAGACTTTTAAAGAAACTGTGTTCCTAGTGAAAGTTTTCAAAATTAGCGTCAATCCTACCATGATGCCTTTGACCGTACTGTAGAATCACTTAGCATTAGTTCTGAATTATTTCACTTGTTCTTCCCAGAATCATACTAAGCTGAGCAATCTAGAGGTGAGGATGCTAATATATTATCTGTTTTTGTTTATAGGACAGTGAACTTTGACATAATAAAATACTTGTATGATTTCTTGTGAAAACAAGCTTCAAAGCCATATGGACACTGTGACAATGACTAAGCCAGGCTGGGTTCATCCAGCTACTCGGCCGGCCAGGGAGAGGAGTTCTTTGGCTCTACTGGATTTGTCCAACCAGGTGCTGGCCCAGCATGGAATCTGATGAAAATACTCTGATTGGTCTGGGTGGCTGTGAGCAGAAGACTATTTACCAGGGACCCTGGAGTATTTGGAAGCAACGTGTTAATTATAAACAGCAGGGTTTGAGCACAATCTGTTCTACTCTTAATGATGTTATCTTAACACTGAAATTGCCTGGATCCCATTTACTTAGGACTCCATTTTGCCGTGTGAACTATCCCCTGCGCTTTGAACGTGCCAGCAGCCCTTGTTTGTATGCCCAGTCTTCACTTCCTCTCCACAGGCGCCTCTGCCAAACCTGCTTGCCAAAGCAGATTTCCTAAGGCCACTCTTTTAAAAGGTGATGGTTGCAAAAATAAAATAAATAAAACTTTTTGTACAAATCCATCTTTGTGTGTGTATCCTCTCACCCTACTTTTCTCACAAACAAGGCAGCTTGATGAGATGTAGACCCACCTTCCACCTCAGCCTTCTTGGTCACCTGCTTCGCTGTGCTTGTGTGAGGTTTATCTGGTCACTCGTGTGATCAGCTGCTCATGCTAACTTTGAAACAGCAAATGGTTGGTTTTTTTTGTTTGTTTTTTTGGTTTTTTTTTTGCTTACTTACTGTTCTTTTTTAATCATTGGCCTTTAAGAGTTTCACAGTAATTTTTTCCCTTTTGTATTAGTTGTGAGTTTTGATTCTGATTTTAAGTTTTCCATGAGCATTTGAATGCTTGAAAATTGCTTTGAGCAAATTTAAAGTGTTTGATTAGAGTCTAGTTTAGATTTCGGTCATATTTTATTATTTCTTTTTTGGAAGAAAAATTTTCACAGAAGACAATCCTAGGCAGGAAGCCTTTTTATGTACTGATTGTCTGACATTCCCTGGTTCAAAGAAAACAAATTGTTTGCTACATGTTTCTATTCAAAGGGATTGAGTAGACAAGAAAGAATGGAATTCCATTTTGCCTGCCTACATGTGATAGCAAGGGAAGAATTTCTAGCCCAACTGGTGGCATCCATATCTAGCAAATAGTCTGCATCTTGGCATTTCCCACAGAAATTGGTGGTTTGACGTTTCCTGAGGTGTTTGGAGAAGCCAGAACCCAGGAACAAGGCATGTAGTGCAGATTCAGCCTTAGGTCTCCTGCGAGTAGAAATCCATAGGTCATCAAAGTAGAAAGCGGTTGTGATAGCTGACTCAAAACTCCAGCTGGGATAGTTCTCCATCCCACGTGTTTACTAGCCAGCTGTATCTCTGCTGTGCAACCTGTCATGGATCAATCTGAATTTTGAGGAAAAACCTCTGGAATATCAGAATGGGGAGAGATTGTCACAGGAAACTGGTAAAAGGACAGAAAGGAGGCAAGTTTTGTGTAAATAACCACCACTACCACCCTCGCCTCCTCCTCCTCACCACTGGTCGCCTGTCTCCTACCCAGCACATTTCCTGTTCTGTGCTAAGCTACACCATGTTGCCAGCCCCAAATGTGTCTTGCCTGAACAATTCCTTGTCGCTACATTTTCCCTGCCCCTGACCGGACAATCAGAGCTTTGCTGCTTTGTAATTTACCTTCTAGTGTCTTGCTAAATGACTCACTAATTTGATTAATTTCAATAAACAAAGACTTAACAGAGCTTAATATAGATATTAACATTTTAATAAGGGTCATGCGCAAATAGAATTCTCTAATTGGAAGATGTAGATCTCCAATTACAGGAGGAAATGTAATTGATGAGAATTATGCTGGCTGGTGGGCAAGATATTTCTATTAAGAAAGGAGGCACTTCAGTATACTAAGTATCTACCTGGGTCTAAAAGTGATTTAGGTTGTAAGAGAAGAAAGTCACTACGCTGTGTGTTTTTAGATTTGTATGTAGATGAGCTTTCATTTTACAAATTCAGTTACCACAAGCTGCACATACATAGATGAAGACCTTGCTTCCTCTTCCTTTCAAGTTATTTTCAACCCTTGGGACAGTGTTCATGCTGAAGCAATTTTCAACCACTGAGGAAAGGATTGTGACCCACAAGCCTTGTCTCATCAAGACTTAAGGTTACAGAGGGATTGAATCTCTTCACCAATGATAGCGAGCCTTTCAGAGCTTTCAGTGACCCAGTCTGCTGCAGTGTGTGAGCCATTGGTTTGCCCCCAATGCTGTATACCATGGTACCAGTTACGATTTAGTACTCAAGGGTCGGACTGCCTTGAATGAGACACCAGCTGTATCAGTACTGGCTAGGTGGCTTTAGGTGAGTTATTCAGTCTCTATCATTATGGTTTGGGTAAGTGGCCTGCAAAAGCCCTTGTGTTAAAGGCTTATAAAGTATGCTGTGGTGCAGCTGGAAGACGGTAGAACTTAAAAGGTGAGGCACAGTGGGAGGAAGTGAGGTTACATGGGTATGCCCTTGAAGAGCCTACTGGGACTCCCAAACCCGTCTTCCCTACTTCCCACAACGAGGGATGAGCAGTGTCCTTTGCCACAAGCTCCCACGGTAGTGTTTTACCAAGCTACAACCACCAGAAGCAACAACCGGCCAAACAGGCACTGAGACCTCAGAAACCGTGAGCCAAAATAAATCCTTCCTCTTTTCAGTGGATTGTTTTAGGTTTTTTGTTACACTCGTGCAAAGCTGACTGATAATGCCTATACAGTGAAAAATAAGACTTCACATCATAGAGTGGTATATAAGGTAAAATAAATTGATTTATGTAAGGCAGTAGTTCTCACTTGGGAGCAATTTTACCTCCCAGAGAACATTTAGCAATTCCTGGAAACATTTTTGGCTGTTAAGTACAGAATTAGGGAGGGTGGAGACCAGGGATGCTGGTAAATCTAAAGCACGTGTCCCATAACAGAATTATCTAGTCTAAACATACCATTGTACCCTGACCTAAGTAAGGTAACTGACACATAGTAAGTGCTTAATAAATGTGAGCTGCACTTATCATGAAATACATGTTGGTGGCCTGGAAAGGAGTACCATACCTACAGAAATGATTTCTTGCTTAAACTTTGAAATTATTCAAATTGCCGCAATACTTTGTGGGTTTTTTTTAAATTAAAAGACTTTCCACAGGATTCTAATCTGTACACAGATGGCATTACTGATTTTTCATGACCCTGTGTGATAGTCACAAGTGAGAATGATCAAATGAGAGAGCAGGTGACTTAGGGCTTACGTTGTTTGCCATTAAGGTGATTGCTGAGCAACTAGTGGTATACCTCCAACAGTTAACCAACAGCTGATTAATTAATGTTTGCTGGAGCACAGAGAACTCAGAGAGGGAGAAACTTCCTCCTCAGGCCCTGCAACATGTGCATCAGTTTGCTTGTGTGATGCAAAACAAAATGAAACAAAACAAAACAAAAAACAACCAAGGAAAAAGTAATGGACCAAGCTCAAGAACAATGTGTCCTTATCACATTAGGTACTCGGTCTCGAAAATAGTAGATAAAAGGCAGAAACAGCCCTATGTGAGCGTCAGAGCTATAAGAGCATTCTCCATTGCTACTTGAAGTCTCGTGCTACCGAGTACCTTAATTGTTTGCAGTTTCTGCCTTTAACCATGAGCAGAGTTGGGCTGGAGGTAATTAGACCAGAAGTTGATATTATTCAGCTTCATCTCCTACATTTTGAAAGCTTCATCTACTACAAAGTGTGACTGCCTATCATGTGCATAGTTTGGATAATTTTGCATGTAATTTCAGTCTGCTGACACAATTTGCTTTCAGAAATGCTTAGCAGAGCTCAAAGAAATCTTTCCTATCGAGATAGCAACGTTTCACTCAAATTTGCCGTTAAATGTTCTGAATACACAGTTAGTGCTCATTTTCCAGCAGTGACACACATTCATGAGACACAGTTTGAGAAGTAGAAATTTGGTAGAACAGAGAAAATTATAATCAATTCATTCATTTAACTGCGTGTTGATGCACAGTAATGATGGGAATTTTAGAAGGCATTCCAACTGTTTCAGTAAATAGTGGTGGTTTTGGCATGATGTAAAGAGCATGGGGTTTAGAGGCATTAAAGATTGGCTCGGGGTTTTCAATAAGCCATTTCAATGATCTTTCAAGAAGATAAGTTTCTGATTTAATGGCAGTTTCCATAATAGTATGCACTATTCATTCCACAAATACTAAGTACAGCTGTATGCCAGTCATTGTGTTTGGTGTCAGGGATACAGCAATAAACAAAGGGGACAGATTCCTGGTCTGAACAACAGGTACTGCCTTTGGTGATGGAGCCATTCACCGAAGCAGGAAGTCTTGTGGGACCACCGCATCTCCGGGGTGGAGGAGATCATGCGTTCCATTTTGTGCATGTTGCCACCGAGGTGATCGTGGGATCCAGGCAGCAATGTGAAGTAGGCGGCTGGGTCTAGGCTGGTGAGCAGAATTGTGCAGATATCAATGCAGGTTTCATCAGGAGAGAGGCAGTGACTTAGTGATTAGATGTCTCATTTCTTAAAGTAGCATCCACGAACATAGTAAGGGAAAATCTTCTTAAAGTCAGTTAAAGAAAACAAAGGAAGTAGTCATCACCATGCTCTTCAAGAACCGCAGGTTAATTGTATTTTTTTCAAATAGCAATTTTTCACTATTCATATCGTCCCCATTCCAACATCTGAAGTGGCAGTAAGGAAAAGAATTTGGCTAAGTCCACTGAATGTGTCACGAAAAAGGAAAAGCAAACCCCAGAGCCTTTTTTTT
>PVJX010009212.1:0-61995 GCA_004027295.1 Dolichotis patagonum
GACTTCTAAGAAAGATGATATTCAATCAACAATAGCTGTCGTAATGTTTTG
The DNA here is from genome assembly GCA_004027295.1 of Dolichotis patagonum. NCBI lineage: Eukaryota > Metazoa > Chordata > Mammalia > Rodentia > Caviidae > Dolichotis > Dolichotis patagonum. The sequence goes on from PVJX010009212.1 coordinate 52, forward strand.
TTTTCTTCAAAACTGCTATTCATATCATCAAGTATGATTTAGTCAAACAAAACAGGATAACACATCTGAAATGAATACACAGTTCTCAGATGAAGAAATATGAATGACAAATAAATACATGAAAAAATGTTCATCGTCATTAGTCATTAGAGAAACGCAAATTAAAACCACACTGAGATTCCATCTCATTCCAGAAGGAATGGCCAGGATAGAAGAAACTACCAACAACAAATGTTGGAGAGGCTGTGGGGTAAAAGGAACTCTTCTGCACTGTTCGTGGGAGTGTAGACTGGTGCAACCACTGTGGATGTCAATCTAGAGATTCCTCAAAAAGCTGGGTTTGGAAGTCCCATCTGACCCAGCTATTCCACTTCTGGGCATGTTCTCAGAAGAACTGAAAACATCATACCACAGTGGTATATGTGCACCCATGTTTATAGCAGCACAATTTGTAATAGCCAGATCTTGGAAACAACCTAAGTGCCCATCAACTGAGGAATGGATAAAAAAGTTGTGGCATTTTTATACAATGGATTAATACTCAGCTATAAAGAATGATCACATCGAGATATTTATAAATTAATGGACACAACTTGAGGACATACTCATAAGCGAACTAAACCAGACTCTCATGTGTAAATACCATATAGTCTCACTTAAATGAGAGTTGATAAGGGTATATAAGATTTTATGGTAAGCATGAGTCCCCATCTCATAACTTTGAAGCCTTTCAATGTTTTCATTCATCAGTTGGAATGGTTTTATTCTATTTTGTTTGACTATATCATGCATGATGATATGAACAGCTGTTTTGAAGAAAACAAAACATTATGACAGCTACTGCTGATTTAATAGCACCCTTCTTAGAAGTCCTACTATTCTTCTATTCTTCTACTTCCTTGGTACTATCTATCACATTGTGTCTTATTGGGATTTGAATATGTGTGAAAGTATAAACAAAAATTTTTTTATTGAAAATGAGATATTATAGTAGCCATTGATCATTCTCTGTTATTCGGTTCAGAATGCCTTGTAATTCTTTCACTCTTTGAATGGTTTTATACTATTGTGTTATGTTTGATATTATTGTATTTGAAACTATGCTCAACTATAGCAGAGAAAGAGACATTGTGATAGCTACTGTTAATGTCTGATTGTTTTAATGTAAAGTACTGTGTTGCCTATGTTGTCTTGTTCTGATCTGCTCTGTTCTGCTCTGTTTTGTTTTATTCTCTTTAAAATAAATTTTAAAAAATGGAAAAAAAAGAGACTGAAACCCACTGGGAAGGGCATTAGGGACACAGCTGGAACTGGCTCAGGAGCCCAGGCTGCTGTCTGCAGCTGGACGTCTGCTTCGGAGAAGTTTCGGTTTTGTTCCTGATGTCTTTCAACTGATTGCACCAGGCTCACCAAAATCATGTGACCTCGCCTTCCTCACTTAGAGACGACCGACTGCAGGCCTGATTAAAGCCAGGTGCTTTCACAGAGACGAGGTTAGCTCTCGGCTGAGTGCTTGGTTATCACAGACTGGCCAAATGGACATGTAAAACTACCGTGCTGTATCTTACATTTTGTAATATATGAAGAGAGGATGTCTTTCCATTTACTTAAGTCTTCTTTAATCTCTTTTAAAATATTTTACAATGTTCAGAGTGTAAGTTTTACATGTGCATGAAAATTTTGAGTTCCTAAGTATGTATTCTTTTTTGATGTTACTGTAAGCGAACTTGTCTTGATAATTCTGTCTTCATATAGCTCATTGCTAATCCACACAAATAGAGTTCATTGTTATATGTTGTTTTTGTGTCCCTTAGCTTGCTTTGATATTAATTCTCCATTTATTAGAAATTGCCACATATTGTGTCATTTTTGAATTAGTGTAATGTTAGTGACTTTGGAGGAAAAATGAACATGACCTAAATCATTACACTTTTTTATTAAAAGTTCACAGCTCATGATTTTAAAAGATTAAATAATATATTCTTAACTAACAGCTTCGTTTGTTTTTTAAAAAAAACAAACCTCACAATATGATAAAATTTGAGGAACCCTAAACACCTAGGAGCATGGTAAGTATGTTACTGGGCCATCACCAGCACCTGTTAGTTACTGCTCGTTCATTCACCCCCCATTTGTTCTTTTAGGGGCTGTAATTTCTAACAGCTTCCCTAGTGTAGGCTGCTGTCCTGGCCTTGGCCCTACGGATGTCCCCTGCTGATGGCACTGACCAGTCCTTCTATAAATGCCACCCGGGGAAGTCCCTAGACGGCTGCCTCTCCTCCCTCAGAGCAGGGAACCCCACCCAGCACCTTGGTCTCTGAGGGTCTGCTTTGCGGAACTGCGTGGGTTTCCTTGCCATCCTGGCACCAGGATGGGTGTGGCTGGGTCCGCACCCTGTCCTGCATGGCCAGCACTCCCTGGAGGTGTCTCCTGTGATGTCATGGCCCTTTGCTGTGCTCTAACTCCTGTCCCTCGGCTCCTGGGGCTCACTCTGGGTCCCTCTGACTCCGCTGTTTTCCGTGGCTGGGTCACACGCGGTCCCAGGTGAAGGTGGTACCCATGTGATACCACGCACCTGTTGCTGCAGGTGATGCCCACAGGTAACGTACCTGCTCCTGAGGGTGGTGACCATGGAAACTGCACCTGCTCACGGCAGGTGATATCTGGAACAGGCCCCTCTGCGATCTGTCTCAGTTCCCACCAGTGTCCTGGTCCTGGCCGCTGCCTCTGCCCGGGTGATGACACCTACCGCTGCGTCATGTTTATGGGTTCTTTGCCTCCCTGGAACCTGCTCTCAAACTCCAGAGAGGTCTTTCAACCCACAGCGGACAGGGCCTCAGCTACAATACTGCCCCCGGGAATCCCAGTGTTCTCCGAATGGGCAAATGCCCACCATGGCTTCCTGGAGTGGCTGGGACCCTGCCCGCGTCCCTCGGCCCTTCCTGTCTGCCCTCCGGGCTGCCTACCCTCTCTGCGGATCCTGCACACATAGGTGGAGAAGCTTCTGATCCTGTGCTCCCCTGGCTCCAGATTCCTTCCTTCCAGGCCAGTCTAGCAGCCTCCACTTGGGAATCTTCTCCCCAACAAGTGCGTACATGTAGAGGAGTCGGGAGACCCCAAGGACCGCGCTTGTGAGTAGGCCTCAGTCCCCGCTCCAGGCTAGACCAGCACAGGGCCCAGTGCGTCCCCTGGCGATGGGCACAGGAAGTCATTGCTAAGAACTGAAGAGGGCAGGGTCCGTGGCAGGCCCCACATGTGGGAGGCGTGTGGGGTTCCACCTGTGTCAGCCTTCTCATGTCCTGGAAGGCTGCTAGACCTGAGCAGGGGCACAGCAGAACTCCGGGGTCCAGGCCAGCAGGGTGCAGCCACTCCAGGAGCCTCAGTGGGGCGGCAGCCAGCATCCGGGGTGTGTGGGGCGTGGAGACAGGACCGAGCCCACCCTCTCCTCTGCTGTCGGCGCTGTGGTCATAGAGCAGGAACCCCACGAGGTAAACAGCGCTGCTCCTCCAGCCCGGCTTTCGGGACTCAGAGACCCTGGCTCAAACCAAGGCAGCTCCCGAGGGAGGCTCTAAGGCAGGCGCCCCACTGGCTCCTTCTGCCCCTCTCTGGAGCCTGCTACACCCTGGACTGTGGCCACCTCACACTGTTCCTATGTGGCCTCCTGTCCTCAGCTCAGCCCGTCTGGATGGCCCAGCACCAACTCTTCCCCAAGGTCCTTGCTCTAGTCCCTTCGGCCAAGTCCCTCTGCCACACCAGCTGCACATTCATGGGGCTTGTAGTGCGGGGCTCTCTGCAGGGCCGGGGCCTCTGCCCACCACAGCTCCAGGGTTGAACGGTGGACCGTGGACAGTCCTGGGTATGGTGGAATACATGACCCTTCCCTCTCTCCAGCTAATATGAACTGAAGCTAATATGAAATTTCATTCATGCAAAACCACCAAAAACATCATTGTCCAACAATTTCTGCAAATTTATGATTCCCTGTGGGTGGCAAACTAAAAAACTCAGCAGAGTCAGGTCTTAACCCCGGGACCTTTGTCTGTCGGCGAAGTGGTACAGAGCCCCTCCAAGGCACAGCTGGAGCTCCTGAAGCCCACAGGCAGCTGGGATCGACTGTTTAAAAATTCACTAAATACTGACGGACAGTGGGGTGAAGAAAGTCCCCCCAGAGGTCTGACACCCAGAACCTGAGAGCATGACCTCAGAATAGGGGTCACTGATGCAAAGTCGCATAGAAATCACCCTGGGTTTTACGTGTAGCTGCGAAGCCTCGTGACCATGGAGGAGAACAGGCTGGGCCTGGGACACAGCTCAGAGGGAAACCAAGGCAGAGACTGGAATCATGCAGCTGCCACCCCCGAGCCTGTGCGAGCTCCGTTTCCCAGGCCACCCAGTGTGTGGCGGCCTGTTACAGCCGCCTGGGACACCAGCGTGGTGGACAGACTAAGCGCTGTGAGGGGCGGCTGCCACCTCTCCTGTTTCTCTGAGGAGAAGAGGCCCAAGAGAGGGAAGGGACTCTGCGCACCTGCGCTCAAGGTCCCCATGGGAACTGACTGGACGCCGCGGCCAGTGACCCCATAAATCTGCTCGGCATCCTGGCACCCAACTTCGTCCCTGGCCAACAAAGTGCCCGCTCGGCCCACTTGCTTCTGAAAGCGCCTCACACGCGGGAGGAGCCATTTATAGATGTCTAGAGTAAGCTAGCATGAGAGTAGCTCCGGCTTACAGACGCTGTGAGAGTCGCAGTCACGCCGGCTTCCCTTGGCACACGCGTTCTAGAAGGACACCTTCGCCACCTTAATGCGTCAGCACCCGGCAGGTGTTAACTTCTTCCGGCCTGTGTGGCACCCACATTTCCTCAGTTTACCCTGGTGCCCTTCTCTGCTGCAGTGTCCCATTCAGCATCCTGCATCACGTGGAGCTGTCCAGTCCATTTAGGGTGGCAGTGGCTGGACAGTTCCAGGACTGTCCTTACCCTTTGTAAGCGAGGCTGCTGAGGGACTGTGGGTTGTCCTCTGACGTCCGGTGTCTGATGTGTTCCTGGCAGTGAGGCCAGGGCTGGGTGTTGGGGGAGGGTAAGTGTCACTTCCCTCCCACGGTGCCAGGACACAGGCAGACACCCAGCAACAGTGGCCTCGACGTCCTGGCTGACACAGGGTCGCCAGGCTTCTGCACTCTGCCTGTTCTTCCTTTCCATGCTGGGCTTTGTGGAAGGAGCCCCTGGGCTTGGCCCAGCTCTGAGCACAGCCCCGAGCCTCCCACCAGAAGTCGGTGCCGGAGGCCTGGTCCTCCCCGCAGGGGCCCCTTGCTCAACCCTGTTTACCTGGCCGTGACTCCAGCGCTCTCACACTGCGGGCTGTGTTCTGCTCTGCTGTGCGCACTGTTTTCGCATTGTTAGTTGAGGCCATTGGAGCCCTGCTAGGGCTACATGCCCTCTGACACACCTCGAGCAGATCATGTCCATCTGTCTGTCACTTCCTTCCTTTCGGGGCCTGCAAAGCTCCAGGCTCGTCCTGCATCTTCCCTGCCTCAGCCCAGAATCGGCCGCTTCCCCAGCAGCCCTGGTTCCTGCAACTGGGAGCAGCACTGGATGCCAGACCTGGCACCGAGCGCCCTAGTGCTGCTGTGGCACCCTTGCCCTGGGCCCTTGGCATCGCACAGCACCCCAGGATGGCACAGCCATGCCAGGAGGGAGGTCAATGCCACAGTGTGGTAAAGGCCCCCAGAAGCCGGGCATGAGCGGGCTGACGGAGGCCAGGAGGTTACTGGAGTTGAGCCCCCGGCAAAATCGAGTAACATTGCCAAGTTCACGGCTCCGTCAGCCCTGAGGGTGCGACGGAGTCGGAAGGCATCCCGAGTGAGCAAAGGTGGGAAAATGGCTTCTTGGTGCTCTTCTTCTGTGGACACCAGTGTGCGTGCATGCGTGTGCGTGCACGTGTGTGCGCGTGTGTGCGTGTGTGCATGTGCGCGTGTGGTGTGTGGTGTGCAGTGCGTGTGCATGCATGTGTGTGCATGTGTGTGTGTGCGTGTGTGCGCGTGTGTGGTGTGTGCATGTGTGGTGTGTGTGTGCATGTGCGTGTGTGTGTGGTGTGTGTGCGTATGTGTGTGCGTGTACGTGTGCGCGTGTGTGTGCATGTGTGTGCGTGTGTGTGCGTGTGTGTGTGTGTGATTTGCCATTGCACCACTGCCATGTGCTAATAGGTCAAGAACATTCTCCCAAGCTGTGAGCCTCGGGTGCTCGTGAGTGTCTACGTGCTGCTCCACTCGGTTGCCGGGCACGGCCGGCCTGTGTCCTTATCCCGGGACGCCTCACTCTCCCCAGCTTTTTCATAGCCCTGGTTGTGTGTTCTGCCCTTCTGCCCCGCGCCCTGGGGACTTGATTGGACTGAAGCTGCATCCGCCCTTGGGCCATGTTCTCAGCACGTGTTCCTAACCATCCCACCTGAGGTCAGCAAGCATGTGCTGCGCCGTGATGTGCGATGCCACTTCCAGCCCCGCCTGGTGGCCGGGCTCCCAGGGCAGGGCTGGCGCTCAGTCTTCCAGTTAATTCTGTCAATGGGATTGTAACTTGGGTATGCATGTTTTTGGTGCTGCTTTGTATTTATTTACCTTCTGAGGTTGCTAACATTGTTTTTGTATGCTAATTGACAATCATGGTCTTTGCCTTTTTGCTATTGGGAACTTTTTTCCCTATTGCTTTACAAAAGGGATCAATGTATATAAAATATTCCAGAAAATAAGGCATTGGAGAATATCTGGGCAGAGTGTTGATTAAAGGTTTCTGAGAGAGAAGGTAACACGACAGAAACCCTTCCTGGGAACTGATCCTCCCTTCATTTCAAAGTCAGACCGGAAGTAACCGAAATGAGGACAAACTAAACGTGGTGGGAGGGAGCAGAGGTGGCACAGACACCTGTGGGGGAAGCAGTCAAGGTCAGCACAGAAGAAGGCAGCCGGAGAGCCAGGCCTCTCCCACGCCCGTACCTAGGGACTTGTTTACGGGACCAGTGATCTTACCACATTCAATAGAAGTGGCATCGCAATCAGATTGCTAAAAAAGTTACTGTAACAATTTTTATCACGTGTATTTGAGGTTTCCAGTGTGATACCGGTGGATGGTAAAATGATGACCGTAGTGACACAGGGAATGCTCCTCACCTCATATAGTTAGTCACCTTTCTGTGACAGCAGAGGTTTAAATCTACTCATTTAAAGAAGGTTTCTAACACAATACAATTCTGTTCACACCGCCCTCGAGTGGGAAGCTCGCTCCAGATCCCCTCTTATGCATCTGTTACTTTGTATCCTTTGACCAATGTCTTCCTGTTTTCTTACCCCTGACCCCCTTTACCACTGTTTCATTCTCTGTTTGTGTGTTCATGGCATTTCAGAAACTCCACGTGTAAGCAAGATCACCAGCGTGTCCCTGCCTGAGTCTGGCTTATGTCACTCGGCACCAGACCCCAGGTCTGTCCGAGTTGCCCCGATGGCAGGGTGCCCTTTTCTCCTTTTGAGGCTGAGTCATAATATTCCGTTCCATCCACCACGTTTCGTTATCCCCCTCCGTCCTTAGCTCTGCCTGGGGGTGAAGTCATTCCTTTGGACACACGCAGACAATGGCCAGCTGTGCGTGTGCTCGGATCGCTTTTAGTTTCTGTAGGACCCACTGCCCCGCTTTCCACCGGAGCCGCACTGGTCTATGTTCCCGTGCAGTGCCCTGAGGCCTCCTCTCTCCACGCCTTTGATATCAGCCTCTCAGGCAGGTGTTAGGCGGCTTCCCATGGTGCTTTAACTCGCACTATGGTTAGTGACGGGGAGTCCCTTTCCATACACCTGCTACCATTTTTGTCTTTGCTGGTGAAATGTTGGCACAGACCCTTTGCCATCTTGAAAGACTTTCTAAAAACTGACCTTATTTTGTTAACTTACTGCAGTCCAGTAGGAATGCTTGGAGGTGGAACAGACTGACCTGAGTACTTCTGAGGTTGCAGGAGACAACACAAATTGTCCCCCTGAACCCAGAGTGGGAGAGACCCCAGAGGGCCCTGGACACTGCAGAAGGAGGGCTGTGGACACAGTGGACAGTGCCGTGGGCCATCCACACAGTCATACTGTGGAGACACTGAGAACGAGGAGAGCAGGAAGAGGCTGGCCCAGGCCAGAGCCACAAACAGAAGGTGGAATCCCTGCTGGAAGCTGCTGCTGGGACAGCTGGTCTACCCAGCCTGTGTCCTTCGCATCACTTCCCTGACTCCTTCCAGATGGAGAGTGGGGAACAGGTAAAAAGGGGCATGGGTCACCTGGAGGGGCCACAGGGCTCCCACCTCTTGGGAAAGGCTGTCCGAACAATGGCGGCCTGAGCAAGACGAGATAAGGGCCAGCATGTTTGACTGCAGGACATAAATGCACCTGCTGACAGCACAGCACAGCAAACTCAAAAGAGGGCACTGGCTGAGAAGGACCAGCTCGCAGGAGAGGCCGAGACCCGGCCAGCATCCTTTGGGGATGCTCCGCGCCCCACCTTCTGCAGAGCGGAACCTACAGGGGGTCATGGAAAGACGCAGTGAAATCTGACTTTTAAAAAGCTTCTTATAGTCAAAGAGACACCGCCAAGAGTGACGGGCTGCACGTGCCGGAGGGAAGGAGGTGCCTCAGACGCGTCAGTGGCAGTGAGTGTTTCATTGCAATAGATTTAATTTACACCTCAGGGTGGGCTTTGAGCACTGCTTGTTGATCACACGTTCATGGCTACTTCTGTTAAATAAAAACACGACGGTGTGGTGTCGTCCTCCTCACTCACTGGATCTGGCACCGGGTGACTCCTGGCTCCTCCCCAGAGTCACAATGACTTTCTGAATCTACTCAGGACACCGAGGCAGCCTCGACGGCTGGAGAGAGGGCTCCAGAGCTGCTTAGGAAAGTGGTAGGAATGACGGGAGGGACGTGTTTTTAGGGGTCGAGTGGCAGTGCATCTTTTACAGCAATGCCTTTTCAAACGTGGACATTTGCCGTAGACGTTGATCACACCACGTGCACGTTGACGCACGAGGCAGGGCCTCACCCCGCCATGCCCTTCTCGGCAGCCACTTGGATAAGTCTGTGTGTCCCCACCTACAGGTGCCCCCCGTGGCCACCTGGCTCACTGCTCCACCTGCCCCGATGGCACAGAAGGCCGACCCCGCCCCGGCCTTGTCCCACACACGCCGGCTCCCTCCTGGCTTGTTTCCCTCCTCTCCAGTTTGCTAAGCTCTCACTCAGGAAGGGCCCGCCCTCGGGCAGCCTGCAAGCGCTTGGCCCTGGTGTTCACATCTGCTCCTCTGGGCCTCAGGGAGCCTGCAGTAGACGCTGTTTGTGGAGACTGAAAGTGGCCCGTGTCACCAGGCCACAGGGTCAGAGCCAGTCAGAGAAGCCTCAACCATGCGGCAGGCAGCTCACTACGAGCAGGGCAGGACCAGGCTTGGGCATCACGGGGCTGGGAAAGGTGGCCTCCCTGTGCCTGCCTGCCTTGCTACTCTGTACCTGCTCCTCGCTCAGGGGACCTTCATCCCAGCAATCCTCTCACAGATTTTCACCTGGGCTTCCAGTCCTAGGCACTAGATCCAGGAAGCCAACCAACAGCAGACAGGTGCCCTGGGGATGACTGTGGACCCAGGGCCAAGACTGCAGGCTGGCTGTGTGAGGACCGCTCTCTTGGAGAGCAAAGAAAGCATCTCCTCTAGTCCAAGGCCAGTTCCTGCCATTTTGCCCTGCAGTGAGTGGTACCACCCTCTAGGCTGCCTCAGCAGGGCCTGTGTCAGAGAGCTGGTGCTGGGATCTGTGGCTGAGCACTAACCAAGGTGGAGTGAGCGTGTGTGTGTGCTCGTGAGGGTAGGTGGATTTGGAAAGCGGAGGAAAATCCTACAGAGCGCAAACGTTTGTGGTAAAACGTTTTTTACCACCTAAAAGCCAGGCCAGCACAGGCACCGGGGCTGGGAGGAGGCAGGTCCTTCTGAGGGTCACGGGGTGTGATGCGCATCTGTCTCGTGTTCTTCTCTGTGCTTTGGGGAGTGGACCAGGGCTTCCTGCCTCCTCAGTGCTGCTGGTCCAGGTGGCCTCCTGGCCCTCCCATGTTGGAAGTTATGGGCAGGGTCCAGTGAGAAGCAGATGCCCATCCTCGGATGACAGAGCCTTTCAGCTGGGCGCCCCATTGTGCGAGCTCAGGGAAGGAGGAGGTGGCCCCACCCAAGGGTCCCAGCAGACCCTGTGAACCAAGGTGCACGATGGCCGAAGGCTGCCTGCTCTCCTACGTCAGAGGCCGGCGCTCGCCTCCAGGCAGCTATTGCTGCTCTTGCTTGGAAAGTTCATGTCCGACACTTGATCTTGCACACAGAAGGTTTTGACCTGGCCCGGTGGTCCTTGGTGAGGCTGATTTCCCTGCAAATGCGTCCTTTGCAAACGCCTCTGCCCCAGTTTTACTTGGGAATTCTGCTTTTGACTTCTGGATCTCATTTGACTTTCAGATGTATTTAATAATTGCTTTAGAAGGAGAGCTTGGGACCGCTATGTCGAGCAGCTTTACTGTGCCCCTGGCCATCCCGACGCTACATTGGCGTCATTCTCGCTGAAGCCGCGGTATGTTTTCTATCAGAACCTGCCCAGCCTGCCAAAAAGAGCGCAGAGCTGATTTGCTCTTATTTTTGTGGGTGCCATGGAAGTGGGCTGCTGTCCCCCTGGTGACCCAGCCTTTCAAGTGCAGGCCGCAGTGTCCACTCTGGGCCCAGGGTTCTGCTTTCTGCAGTGCTTTCCTTCACAGGGAGAAGGAGATACACACAACCCACGTTCTTGTGTCCGTGCTCCGGTCTCACCTAGTGTTGATCCTACGCACATGTGCACAAGGCCTGCCTACACCAGGGCCCTGGGCCAGGTCACCTGGGTTCCCACCTGCACCCTACTTACCCAAGGCACCCCAGGTTTGTCTGAACCTGTGTCATCATCTGTAAAGCTGGGTGGGGGCAGAGACAGCCAGTGCAGGGCGGTGGCAGTACACAGCAGCTCGCAAGCGCTTGACCAATACCTGCCATAACAATGACAACAGACATCGACACAGATGTCCGGGGATGTTGCCAACACAGCCCTGCACACTTGACTTCTCTGACCAGCACAGCAGGCGCTTGGGGACACGGCAGGGGGCAGGCCGGAGGCCTTCCTCTCCAGCAGGGAACTGGCCTGTGCCGGGCTGGAGAGCTGGTCCCAGGTGACTGACTGCAGACCTGGGTCCGTTCTGGTTCCCACCAGCCCGGCCAGGCTGACCGGCTGCTGTGGACCCCCAGGCTGGTTTTCCTGGCTCTGTGAGGCCGCCTAGAGGTCCCCAAGGTGCATACCTCAGCACCACCCAGGTGAGCGGCCACAGGTGTGACCCCAGGAGACTGAGGGCCCTGGGGATCAGGAGCCAGGGTTGGGCTGTGTCACCAGGCAAGCTGCCAAGCAGTGGGTGCTGGGGCCAGGCCAGGGAGCTGTTGCGGCAGGAATGACGGCCTTTCGGGGTGACGAGTGCTGTTTTCCGCCTGAATTAACAATGGGGTATTGCTGAGGTCACGGCGTGAAAGACAGGGCCGGGCTGAGAGGACACAGAAGGTGATGCACTTCGCCAGCACTGTGAGGCGCTCACAGTGAAGACAGACGCTCGGCAAATCCCAGAGGAAAGGTGATGACATGAACCCCCACCGGTTCCAAAACACGCCCGAGGACCCGAGAAGGGGAGGAAAAGAACGGTCACTGAGCCCAGGAAGCAGCGTCCCGGTCAGGCAGAGGGCTCTACCCTGGACCATTTCCTCCTCCGCATCCCGACCTTGCCTAGGACAGGCACAGGCCAACCCAGGCCCGCACCTGGGGCGGAGTCACATGAGTGGCCGTGGGGAAGGCTGGCGGGCAGGAAGGCACCGGCCCTGGAGCTGGGACGTGGCGCGGGCGGCCAGCAGCCTTCGTCCTCTGCATCTTCGAAGTGAGATGAGAGCAGCCACCTCGTGGGTGTCCCCAGGACGTACGGAGTGAGGGGCCGGGAGGTGTCAAGCCTGTGAGCCCCATGGGGCGTGCTCCCCAGGAAAAGCAAACAGAACAAAGGCTGCTCGCCCGCAGGAGGGGCCGGAGGAGGGTGGACTCTGCATGGACAGCTCGCAGGACAGGAGAAAGCAGAAAACAGCGCGAGGAGCCGCCCGCCTGCAGCTGTCCTTGCCGCGCTTGTGCCGTGGCCTCCACGGCGGTCACGCTCAGCACCGCCACGGCGACATGCATCTCCTCCTCGCCCTCCAACTCAGGGCCTTTCAAGCGGTTCCAGGCCGGAGTCTGCTGTGAAACCACAGAAACCCAACCCCGGGTCTCTGGGGCCAGCACCTCCCAAGGGAGCTCACAGCATCCAGGTTGGACCCTTGCCCTGGCCCTGGCCGACCCAGGGGGGCCCTGCGCAAGGAATCTGACCCCAGGGAGCCTCAGGCAGACCTTTTCCGGGCAAGGCTACCCACAGTGTGACGGCACCAGGGAGCTGACAACTTGCCACCACGCGGAGTCAGGGAGCCCCCAGGGTCTGGAGCACGTGGCCTCTGAGCCTGGCCCAGGCAGGGGACTCAGGTTATCAGAGACGAGGAGGAGAGGAGAGGAGAAGTCAGCCGACAGGCGGAACCTGTGGGCACGGGTGGCTGAGGGAGGAGCAGATGAAGGTTGGAAAGTCCCAGGAGCAGTACGGGGACAGGATGGCACAATCCCGGGGCCCAGAGAAAAGGGACTGGCAGTGTGTCTCAGTGCAGTGTCCATGTCCAGGAGCAGGGCTGAGGGGTGCTAGCACTGCCCTGTTCTCGTAAGAGCCAGGGGTCCATCCCTGGCCCCTGGATGCGGTGGCCATTGGCTTCTCAGAGCTGCTTCCTGCCGGAATTAGCCTTGGCTGCACGCAGCCACCTGTTCCAGCCCCCCCCCCCAGGGGTGCCCATGGACCACACCTGGTCACAGCACCTGCACCTCCACCAGTGGCTGAGAATGAGCACATGCATGGTTCAGAGCTCCAGGGACTCCAGACCTGTGTGGCCACCAAGTCCCACGTGGCTGCCCTCCTCCTGGCCCAGCCCCTTGCTTCTCCAGGGTGTGAGGGTCACCGGGTTCCTCTGATCTCTGGGTGGGATCTACGTCGGGGCCCACCTCTGCCCTCCCCTGTTTGTCACTAGACTTCCTGTCTGCTTGGACCGGAAGCTGTGTCTGCATCACAGCTGGGTGACATCCACGTCCCCATCTGGGTCCACACAGGGGACATCCCTCAAGGAGCTGAGCATTGATGTAGCCCAAACTGCAGATGGGGAAACTGAGGCCCCGAGTGGGTCAGTGAGTCCTAGACACGGGTCCCAGGCCTGCTTCTGCACACAAGGCAGGTAGAGTTTCACGATGGTGGCATTGAGGGACCCTGGAGTTGTCCGGTAGGACAGACATGGGCAGCTGGGGTGCTGGGCACAGGGCAGACTCTGGGTGGAGGTGGGAGTCCGCATAGCAATGCCACACTGCAAGTGTGCGAATTTACCACAGTGCAGAGAAGACGGGCCCGGCCCCAGCCCATCAGTGAGACCAGTGTCGGAAGGTGACATCGCCAGTTTGCCAGGGTCCCACAGCTGGGCCCTGGTTGGCCCAGGGCTGGCCCAGGAGTCCTGCTCCTCTGAAGGCCATGCCCCATGCCATCCAGGGCGGTGCTCCCAGCTCTCACAGGCTCTTTTCCCGCTGCATGCCGGTCCCCACGGCCTCCATCCTCCCAGAGACAGACCGGGAGGCACAGGCCTGACTCCCCAGAGCTGAGGGGCCAGTGACCATCTTGCATGCTCTGGGTGACGAATCTCGGGGGGCCCTGCCAGGCGGTGCTGCTGCTGGGAGGTGGCCGAACCACCTACTGCCTCAGGAGCAGCCCAGATGGGAAACCCCAGACAGCACAGGCCCAGCTGGTGGCCTGAGACCCCCAAGCTGGCTGCAAGCCCCCGGGCCAGGCTCTGCAGGGGGACAGGACGTGTGAGGAGGGTCCCAGGCCCAAGGCCCGGAGCCTGGCTTGTCACCCTGTCAGGGGTGTCTTTGAGGCAAACCCTGCTGTCTGCCCTGAGGTTAGAGACTTCTCTCAGAGGACACAGAGGTGGCAGGGGACACAGCCTGTCACTGGGGCCCGACCCTGGGGATCCCATACTCGGGAACTGTGGGCCTGCACTTGGGGATCACCTGCTGGGGCCACAGAGCTAGCTCCCTCCCCACGCCTGGAGGCTTGGCCATTGCCCAGGTCTGCTGCCCAGCAGGCTGACTGCCCCCTCCCTACTCGCCGGGGCCAGCTTGTGCAGGAGTGAACGCACCTGTCCCCAGGGCCCGTGAAGGGGCGTGCTGCGCGTGTACCCACTCACTGCTGTGCTCGGGGCCACTTGGCACGGCGAGCCTGGCCCCAGCTGGCTGTGACCCCTCTGCTGGTTCCTCATCGCCTGGCTCTGCCGTGTGGGGCTGGGCCCAGCAGCCGTGTCTCTGTGCCCAGGAGGTCACGAGGTGCTACGTGCGCCTGCCTGCCTGCTTGGCATGGCCCGGCCTTCCCTCAGGCCGAGAGCGAACCCAGTGAGGCCGAGCTTGAGGACCAAGAACAGGGCTTGGCAGGAAATCTCCTCTTGAGGAGCCAGGTGGGCACCGGCAGGTGTTTGCCCACAGGGGCTGGGCTGCCAGGAGCCGGGGAGGAGCTTAGCTAATTGGTGTCTTCCACTCACTGGCAGGAGTCTCCTGGGGCTGGAGCCCTGTAGGAGGTCTTGACGCTCTTTGAGCCCCTGCCCTGCCACCTAGGAAGGTGGATGCAGCCCTGAGGGTTGCCCAGAGCTTGATCTTCCATCCCTGGGAATGTACCGATCTGTACTTTCTGCCCCCAGAGCCTAGTGCTTCTGCTGCTCACCCTCCTGCAAATCATGTGGGTACCCATGGCCACCTATCCCTCGTGGGTCCCAGAGGTCATGCAGGCCACACCCCACAGCCAGCACCTTAGAAAAGTGTACTGCTGTCCACTTGGACCACTGCAGGACGTCTCCAGGGACAGGCACCCGTGTACCAGGGCAGTCGCCGCTGGGTGTGGGTGGGGTCGTCCTGGGTCAGTGGGATGTGTCATCCCCCGGTTAAGGGGGCCTTGGAGGGGCCCAGCCTACCTCGGAGACTTGCAGGCTTCCCCTGGTCCCTGCCCATGATCTGTCCTATTTCTGTGCCCGCATCAGTCTCACAGCCTCCTATGCTCACATCCACCCCCAGGACTGGGGAAATGAGAAAGGCAGGCCCAGACCTTCCCAGGGGGAAGCAGACAACCTCTGCACCTGAGGACTGAGGCCTCAGTGTTGAGACTTTTGTGAAACTGACCATGTGACAAAGATGGCCAGAGAACAGAGACGGGAGTCCCCAGGGCACAGCAGAGACCAAGGGGCTGCCATGTGCTCTGGAAGTCAGCACACCCTCACCACCTACTCCCCATGCCTGCCGTGCTCCTTGAGAGGCCGGCTGCAGCAGGCCAGGCCGATGGCTCCAGGACAAGCTAGGGCTGACCTGCTCCACTGGCCCTCAGCCAGCTGACCAGCTTCCGGGTGCAGCAAGGAGACGGCCGAGACCAGGCAGCCCTGGGCGCAGCTCCGGGCTGGACCCTCCACCCAGGCTGCCTCCCCCGAGCACGCCGTGAGCGCCCTGAGACAGGTGCTCATCCCCCGTGCTGCTGGCCACGGCCTTCACCCTGGGACTCGGCGCCCTCTGACGGACCTGGTTTTGCCAGGGACAGTCCACGGCCACGATGGAAGACTCCATACAACCTGGAGGGCTTGGCCTTTCCTCACCTACCTGGACCCCTGCCACCCTCCTACCAAATCCTGGGACTGCCCAGGTGCGCAAGGGCAGGTGTACACGGCTGGGGGGCAGAGTGCTGTGGTGGACAAGCTAGGGCCGACCTCCTCCACTGGTCGGGGCAGCACATGGTGTCAGTAGGAGCTGATGCCCAGCGTGTACCTGCCTGTGCCCCGAGCAGGGTCCCCACTTCCGGAGAGCGTCCACTTCCGGAGAGCACCCTCCTCGGGTGGCACAGCTCTAGGTGGGAGATGAAGCAAGACCGAGGAGGATCCCTGCCATAGTCGCTAGGAGGACGAAGGACCCCAGAGGTCCTTTCAGGCCACCCGTGGGCATGTGGACGAGTGGTGGCCCTAGGTGAGCCCCGCTCTGCTGCAGACCTGCACACCTGGCTCTGCTCACCTGTGCCCCATCGATCAGCACTTGCCTAGTGACCGGGTGGATGGTGCCAGTCCACAGATGGGTGCATCCCCATCCCTGTGATCGTTGCCCTCTGTGCCGAGGAGCCCTCTGCCCTCTGTGGCCTTCCAGGTAAAGTCGTGCTGCTCACTCAGAGCACCACACTCCTGCCTCTGCCCACACGCAGAGAAGCCTGGTGCCTGACCGAAAGGGGAAGCACCCAGTGTGCCAGGCCCGGGCACCTCTGAACCCTGAGCCCAGATGCAGAGGAGAGGTCCACGCGGGCCTTGGTCCATCCTGCCGTACCCCAGCGGGGCTGGACCGGGCCTGGCAGCTTACACCCCACTCCCCCTGGGAGGGCAAGTCTCCTTCTCTCCTCCAGCACCGGGCCTTGGTGGGCGTGGCTGGGGCATCTCGGAGCAAATGCCTGAGGTACAGCTGGCGAGGACCTCAGCTCCCAGCTGGGAAGTCGTGGAGGAGCTGACGGAGGGAACGAGGCGCGCTGGGGTTGGGAGTCTCTGCTGCTCGGCAGCCTTTGGGCTCCGGGTGAGGGGTGCTCTGCTGCAGGCTCCAGGCCGCTTGCTGTCTGCCACCTGCGCCAGCCCTCTTGGCAGGGTGACTGTGTTCAGGGTGGGTGGAAGATCACCTAACCACAGCCCTGCTGACGTCCTGCAGGTCTGACCTTGCTGTCTGCCCCGGGCTGGGAACAGGGACACAGGGGACCCAAATCCAGCCTGGGAAGGAGCCCTTGAGTCCGCAGAAGGCTGTGGGTGTGGCCCAGGCTCAGCGGTGCCCTGCAGCTGTGGGGCTCAGCAGGGTCCCCTGGCTCCTTCCAGGGGAGGCCTCAGCCAGGTACGAAGAAGCAAAGAGGACAGGACAGACGCGTGAGTGCGTCGCTGCATGATGCCGGGGGTGCTGCTGAGACCCGGGGTGCATGCCTGGTGTTCTCTGGGCCTCTGGCTCCTTCCTTCCCCTCCGGGATGAGTGAGTGAACCCCTGGAATTGCTCTGCACAGAGCCACGCCCTGCAGGATGCAGACAGCAGCAGAGAAGCCACTGCCACTCACCTGGGGCAGGTCCTGCAGACTCCGAGGTGGCGGTGATTGGGACACATGCCCCTCTGCCTCCCATCTGCACTTGTGGGGACTTGACAAGGTCACCCTCAGGGTGTGGGGGAGCAGGCCTGGCCCAGCAGGCAGATCCCAGCAGGGACAGGCGGTGGGGACAGCAGGAGTGGTGGGACAGCAGTGTCCTGGCCTGGCGGGACCCCTCGCAGAAGTCCCCGTGCAGGGGTTCAAGGAGAGCGTGCGGGGGGGTGCCCATACAGGGAGGCTAACACCCAGCATCTTTGTCTCCCCCAGGTACCAGGAGGACTGTTCTGTGTCCTGCTGTCGAGGAGCCCTCACCCTGCACGTCCACACTGC
Source organism: Dolichotis patagonum (assembly GCA_004027295.1). Lineage (NCBI taxonomy): Eukaryota > Metazoa > Chordata > Mammalia > Rodentia > Caviidae > Dolichotis > Dolichotis patagonum. The sequence goes on from PVJX010009212.1 coordinate 17,714, forward strand.
TCTGGGCCCAAAGCAAGGCCGCCGATCAGCCATCCAGGGGGCAGCAATGTGCTGACCCTCCCCTCCTCTGGCCCAAGGTTTGCAGATGAGTCCCAGAGGTCAGTGGCAACGATGGTGAGTCCATCTTTCTGGGCTTTCATTTCTTACATTTGCCTTCAATTTTCCAAACCCTGGGACTGTGCCCAGGAGGGCTGCGTGCTGGAGCCACGGCTGAGGGCCACAGTCCTCTGCGAGTCCAGAGAGAGGGTCCCTGGGCTGTGTGGGCTCTACGGGGAGGGGAAGCGCTGGGAGTCCCAAGGGTCACTGGGCAGAGATGTGTCCCTTACTCCGTGCCCTCTGATGAGCACATGCCCTGGATGGGGCCGGGCAGAGCAGCCCCAGGCTGGGCCTCTGGACTGCTTTGGACAAGCAGCCCGGCCCCTCTGGGGCCAGTCCCGGCTGCAGGGTGCACAGTGCTGAGAGGCTGGGCTTGGTGGCCCTCAGTGAGAGTGTGCTGTGCGTGCTCCACACGAGAGGATTTCAGCTTGGGCTGGGCGTGCTGGGCTGCGGCCACCCTGAGCTGGCAGCTGGAGGTGACCCAGCTGGACATGGGCATCGACTCCGGTCAGCAGCATCCTTCACGGGGTGAAGAGGAGCTGGGGACAGGGAAGATTGCTGGCCGTTGCTGGCCCCAGGGAGAGCAACAGTGCGGTCACACTGAAATGAGGCCAAACCTGTCTGCAGCTGCTGTCCATGCCTCAAGTGTCCCTCTCTGCCTTGGCTCTGCCTTGACCCTGGGATGTCACCAAGACCCAGCCACTGAGGAGTCACCCTTGACCCTGCCACCAGCGTTGAGGGAAGAGCCCCACAGTCCTGGCCACCTGCTGCCCATGCTGCCCACTGAGCAGGGTGGGCACGAGGCCCTCTGCCCTGTGTCCTGTGTAAGCATGGGCATGGGCAGTTGGCATCAAGTCCTAGGGCCCCGAGGACTCAGCACCCAGATGGAGCAGCTGCCTGTGGAGGCCTTGGAGGGCCCAGCACCTTCCTTCCTTTCTGTCTGCCAGGCAGTGGGCTCAGTGCCCATGGGGACACTGCCAGCACTCTGGGGTGAGTGCTTCTGGCTGTGTCCTGCCCTGGTGCCCCCTGCCCCAGCCCCAGAGCACGGGGCAGGGGCTTGACGGCAGTTTAGGGCGGCAGAGGGGCAGCAGCACCCAGGAAGCGAAGATGACCGTGTGCCCCTCCCCACACCGCCCATGTCCGAGGCCCCCGGGCTCTGTTGTCGCTGTCCTTGTTCCCTGAGCTCCGGAGCAGAACCGTGGGATGCAGAGCGAAGGCTTGGTGCCCTCCAGGGGCTCAGGTGGAGAGAGGCTTTTCTGGTGGGACTCCCCGGCAACTCTGAGCCTCAGGGCGCAGGAGGCCTGGAGCAGCTGGGCCAGTGTGCCCTGGTTCCCTGTAGGTCGGATTCTGCTGGCCCCGCCAGGCTGGGACCGGGTGTGCGTGGGCCTCCCTCCCTCTCTGCTTCCCAGGCATCGAGTGTGTCTGCCTGGGCTTCCTGCACACATGTGCCAGAACCTCGAGAGACGCAGGGTTCATGCAAGCCCACCCCTCGCTGTCCCCAGTAGTGCGTGACCGTGGAGTGCCTCCCCGACCAATCCTCCTGAAGTTTCTTTGTCTGTGAAATGGGCACAACTGTGCATTCCAGGAAATAATGTGCGTAAAGTGGTGGGCATGGGAGAAGATTACTCAATGTCCTCTTAATTACTCCTGTAATTATGATACTGCCTCCTCCCCAGCTGCTGCTCTGTGCCCAACCCTGCCTGACAGTCACCCTCCCACCGCTGCACACGAGGGCCAGGCCAGCGTCCTCGCCGTGTGCTCCGTCTGCCGTCTCTGCTCTGCTGCCCCACACCCTGCTCCAGCCTTACTACCCTTCCGTCCTCTGGCAGGGGCCTCCTGTCCCGCTCCCGCTGGCCTCTGCAGAAAACATGCATCCCGGCCCTGCGTGCCTGTCCTGCCCACCCTGGCAGGGGTCCCGGAGTGTAGGAAGGGGAGGCTGGGCTCTGCGAGGCGCGAAGGCCTTGTGTGGTATTTGAGTGTCACATGGTCCTGTCTAAGGAGAGCAGTCGTGGGCACATGCTTATTGGCACACCAGTGACCGCAGCTGTGGGCTTAACTCTGGCCAATGAAGACTGGGCCTCTGTGACCAGCACCCCACCCCTGGACCAGCACCCCACCACCTCCAGGGCCTGGCTCCTCTGCGCCATGGGGGCTTAGCATGCTCCACTGAGCAGCTCCCTCTTGGGGCAAAGCAAGGCTCCTTCAGCTGCAGGACTCCACATGGACTGGTTAGCTGGCTGGAGGCAGGGTCAGCACATGGCCAAGGCCACTGCCCGGCCATCGAAGACCCACCCTGGCCTCTGTGGTTCACCCAACACCAGCTGGTTCTCTGGAGCCTGGGAGGACCCATGGGCAGCTCAGGCCAGGGACACTGCCAGGTTCCTGGCCACAAGTCCCCAGGCGCTGGTCCTCAGGCTCTTGCTGACCGTAGCCTGGAGAGTGGAGGTTGGTGGGACAGCCACACTGGCAAAGCACCCCATGCCCTCCACTTCTCGGTAGCAGGGGGGCTCTCTGCTCTCCAAGGTCACACCTGGTACCTTCAAGGCCCGGAGGCCCCTACACTGGCACCTGCATTGCCTCTCTCCTAAGTTGGGTGGGAGAAGTGTCCATTTGCATGGCTGCAATGGAGAGGACATTACCCCACCTCAGACCCAGAGCTGAGCCCAAGCCTCCAGCTCAAGGCCCCGGACACCAGGTGTGGGACCAGTTCTGCAGCCGCTTCCCCTCCGGTGCATGGGCGTCTCAGCCCAGGGCCCCGAGATCACTGCTGGTCCCCAGCAGTTGGTGCCGAGGCGGAGGAACGCCTGGGGCTTGCTGGGGACAAAGGCTCACACTGTCCCTGCTCTGTGAGTCCCGCTGAGCCTCCCCAGCCAGTGCTCGGGCCTGGGGGAGCGAGAGCCCGTCCCCAGCTCGCAGCCGCATGGTGCGCTCTGCACCAGGGTGGCTCTGGCTTCAGCGCTGGTGGACCTGCAGGGCCGCACCCTCCGGTCTTGTTTCTTACCTGGCAGCAGCACTGGCTAACAGGGACATCACAGCATGTGCCTGGTACTGGAAAGCACGGTGACTGCTCGGTGGCCTCCCCAATACCCTGGGGAGCCACAAGAGTGGATCAGGCCCAGCTCTGGTTCCCACAGGTGACAGAGCCCCCTTGAGTCTGGGGTGGGGAGTGAAGCCAGAAACTGGCCCGGGAGCCCACTGTGAGCTTTGCAGCGTGCGTTTTCTAGGAGGGGCTCCTGGCTTTGGGACGCTGCTGGGAGGGGCAGAGCAGAGCTGGGTGGGTGCCCTCCCATGAAATCAGGAAGCTACACTGCTGGGCAGCTGTGGAAGAGGGAGAGGGAGGGTGAGGGATGGGGTCCGGCCCGTCCTCCACTCCCCAGCTGGGCTCCTCTGGGCCTTGCAAGTCCTGGTACGGATGTGCCGCTGTGGACGGCTGTGCAGATGAGGGAGCTGGAGCTAGGTGGGGGCTGAGCCCCTGAGAGGGTTCCCGGGAACCCCAGGACCTCCCTCAGCTGCAGAGCTCTGGTCCTGGGGCACTGGATCTGCGCGACTCCTGAGTTGGTGGCGGAAGTGCTGCTGCTCCCAGAGGCAGCATCCACGCTGCGTGGCTGGAGCTCACGCAGGGCCCGCCTGGGCCGGACAGGGCCACTGGCGTGAGGCACGGAGGCACCACGGCCATGCCGGTGAGTGCAATGCTGGGTTCCCTGTGGGTTCAGAGCCCACAGCTGTCCAAGCCCCTTTCCTGCCGAGCAGGCACAGCGCTGGAGAACCGCCCTAGTGCCGCTCGCCCCTTTTGGTAAGTAAAACGCACTCCAGGGTCAGTGCAGTGAAAGCACGGGGGCGGGATGCTTCTCGGCGTCACCCTTGGCCTTGGGGACAGCACTGGCAGGGACAGGGCAGTGGCTCCAGGTGAACGCAGAGGCTGGCGCTCCCATTCGGGTGGGAACCCCTGCACTTCCTTCCCGCCTGCGCCCTGGGCTCTGGGGCTCTGTAATCTGGGGGTGTGGCTTGGTGTGGACGGGGGCATTCACAGATGCAGCCTGGCAGGGTGGGCCTTGTCTATCCTTTCCTTGGCCTTGAGCCAGGGGTCAGAGTGTGCCCCAGGCCCGTGGCGATGGCCAAGCCCTTGTGGTCAGCAAGTTTTTGTCCATGGTCAGGCGCCTGGGTTCCCGCTGGGCAGGCAGAGGAAGTGAGGGGCTACAGCCCTGATATGGGGCGGGCATTGGCCTCACCCTGGCTTGGCCGTGCTCCTCAGTGAACGTGTGCCCAGGGTGGGACATCCGAGATCACCACGGGGACATGACGAGCGCACTGTGGCCCTCTAAAGCCCACCTGCAGGCCCCCTGGGAGTGCCTGGTGAGTTCCCAGGAGAGATTCAGAATTCTCAGGCTATCCCTCCTTGGCCCCCGCCTTGTGTCTGGGGTCAATGTGCGCCCTGTGCTAAGACCTAGGAACTGCGCTTCTCCCAGAGTGGGCTGTCCCTGAGGGACTCCCTTGCCCAGAGTGATCCCTGCCCAACCCACAAGCTTCAAAGCATCCAGTCTTCAAAAGCATGAGTCACAACATCCTCCAGCCAGGCAAATGTGGACCTCCAGGTTCTGAAAAGTGGACATGGAGGACACCAGCCTTGGAGAAGGCTCTGAGCCCCCCACCCCCAGACCCTCTCCAGCAAAGCAGCAGGGAAAACTAAGGAGCCGGCCTTGCAGGCAGCAGCTCCCATGCACCCCACGGGGCTGCACCTCCTGCTCAGCGTGTGTTGGGGACCACAGATTCACAGTGACTGGCTGTGGGTATTTCCCTGTGGGATGAAAGGAAGGATTGGGGTTGCTGGTCCCACCCCTCTGGGGTTCCCATGGACTCTTCTAAGCATGGGATCATCTATGCCTTCCTGAGACATCTCAGGATCATACTCCAGGTCAAGAGACTTCTAAGTGCAAGATTATCTACACCAGTTTCAGCTTGAGTCTTTAGGTGAACTGTGACCCTTTACAGCCCCACCTAGGGCTGTATGCACCTAATAAACAGTGGCTGCTTCGGGAGTGGAGGGGTCGGATCCAGAGACATTGACTTCCCAGCCGTTGTTGCAATACTAGACTAGTCTCTGTTTTTTTTTTTTTTTTCTTGCCACATTCCTGGTAATGACAACAGGGACTCTTGGCCAGGTTCCCCGTAAGATAAGCGTGTCCCTCCCGCTACAGGTGGGGACCTAGGAGGCTGCAGCCGTTCCTCAACACGGTAGGGACCCCTTGCCACCCCTATGCCATGTCCCTTCTCTGCACCCCCTCCCTGTACTCCCCAGCCTGTCCCCCTTGCATGCTGTATGCTGGGGTGAGCCCCCCACCCCTTCCTGCCACCTCACCAGTGCCTAAGGAGTCAGGCTGGGAAAGAAGCAGAGAGGAGAGGAAGGGTCCCTTCCTGCTGAGGTTCACCTGCCCTCCCTGCCCCTTGTCCAGGGCCCTGGCTTGGCCCCTAAAGGAGCCCGGGGAGGGCTGCCCGTGTCCCTTCAGGGCTACTCTGCCCTGTTGGTTTATGACAGGGCAGGGCTGTGCCCACCCTGTGACTAAGAACAAGTGTCTCTGAGGACAGAGCATCTGCCGGACCCCTGGCGAGATGCGCCCAGAGAGGGACATCTGCACGTACCACAGGGACGTGGTAAGCCCACCGTGGGGCTCAGGGAGCCTCAGATCCTCCCGGGCAGCGGCTCTGTTTCCTGTGCGCTCTGAGGGTACTCATGTGGTCCAGTCCTTCCCAGACAGCCGCGTCCTCAGCCAGCTGAAGGCGCAAGCTCCTCCAGGCTCTGTGTCACTCTGGGGCCCGAGGAGTTAGCTCTGTTCCCTCTGGATGGGCGTCTCCAGCCAGTGACAGGGGCCCAGTCCTTTCTGTCCCCAAGGCAGCAAAGGCCAGCTGGCCACATCAGCCTCACTTGACCAAGGACTCCCAGCAGCAGAGGGGACACAGAGGCATGCATGCCCTCACCCAGCCCCCCTGATGCCTTTAGGTCTCTCTCCGTAGTCCCAGGGCTGCACCCCCCCCAATGTTCCTGCACATTCTAGAAAAGCCCAACTCAGCTGTTTTTGTCTCAGATCTTACTTTTCCAAGATGACCGAACATGGGAAAATGGACCTGGAGTGGACCCTGCACTCCAAGGGCTCACTCCGGGTCAGGACAGGGGTGCTGGGCAACCTGCAGCAACGGTGCTGGGCAGTGTTGGAGCCAGGGGCCAGCAGTCGCTCTACAGGACACCCCAGTGTCCAACCCTCCTGGGCCTCTTCCTCCTGCAGGGGCTCAGCCTGCCCCCCATCCCACTTGAACAGGGACACACACACACACACCTGTGTCACAGACGTGCGCACATGCATCTCACGTTCACATGCACACACTCTTGTGCACACCGCACATGTCACACACGTGGACATGGAGTCCCTCATGCTCACAGACAGCCACATTCACACATAGTCTGTGCACACTTGCAAGCACTGTCATGTGTGCAGACAGATTCTCATGCACACTCATTCCATGCAGTTTACACTTGCACACACTCCTGGAGACACACACCCTACCACACTTGCATTACTCACATTCACACTCACACACGCACATCATGCCCCCAGTCATGCATGATCACACACACACAGCTCGACTTTGCACACTCTCCTACTCACACAGGTCACACACATGCAAACACACCTGCACCATCGTCTTTCACCTTCTAGGAATAAACAGCATCTCCAGGAACAGCTCAGATTAAATCCGTGTTTAGGAGAAATTTCCACAAAAAATGTAATCAACAAAGATGCAGCTCCACCCGAGGGAGACAGCCGCTTAGCTCGTTATGCAGAGCAATTTAGCGCCTCGCTGACTAGAACTTTCTGTTGCAGAATACAATATTTGCTTTCCCTTTGGATAAGCAAAAGGCCCATTAAAGTTATTTCCTAACACAAAGAACCACATGTCCTCAAAGGTGAATTTAAACTGCTTGCAGAAACCCAGCAAGCCTGCCTGAGGGGCAGAAGCCTGGGTAGGGCCTCCACCCTGCAGGGACCTGCTGCAGCTCCTCTGCCTGCTGGGCAGAGAGCTAGGACGGCTTCTGGCCCAGCTGTCCACAGCCCAGGAGCCAGGCTTTCTCGGGAAACGCTCCCTGACACTCAAGGGGTGCATGGGTTTTATGATCATTCCCACAACCATCCCTAACTGACACCTCAGTAACTGGGGTCAAGGCAACTGAGAACAAAGAGATGACAGGATTTGCAAACGATGGCTTCAGGAGAGATCACTGCATGGCCTCTGTTACCAACTGCGTTCATCGCAGGACTGTATGACTGACGCGCCCTGCTCCACCTGGACTCCACCAAGAAGCCCTACTCATAGAAGCTGAACCCTGACCACGGCCCAGGGCAACAGGCGTTGTGTTCGTGCCCTGCAGCGAGGCGCTGCTCTGAGACAAGGAGCCCCAGAGCCCACAGAATCCCCGGTGGACCTGGGCAGTACAGCCCAAGGGAGAGCAGGGCTGTGCCGCCTGAGGGAAAGACCGCCTGAACAGGGGGTGCTCTGGGGATGCAGCGAGGCTGGACCAGCACGGGGCCAGGGGGAGGTGCCAGGGCTGGGCTTGCTCCTGGTGGTGGGGGCTCCCGGTGGTCAGGGCTAAGGAAGCCACTGATTGGCAGGGACTCATTAGAGAACACACTCATGGAAGCAGCGGAGGCCGGCTCAGAGGAAAGTTCTAGCAGCAAACACCAAGACTGCAAAAGAACAAAGATCTCAAATCAGTAATCCTCCTCTCCCTCGGGAGGAGCCAGAAAAGAAGCACAAGCTCCGCCCACGCCCAGCAGCAAACGGGACAAGCACAGGGGGAGGCCAAACCGCACCCACAGCCCACATGACAAGACCAACAGCCTCGGCTGAGCTGGGGTGGAAGAAGGAGATTTGCTCCCCTGGCAGTGTGGAAGGTGCACCCATCACCTCCGCTGAACTCCCAGTGACGTCCTCGCACGAATGTGGAGACAAAGCCACCAAGTGTGTTACTTTGGGCTGCATCAGGCAGAGGTCGAGTGACCACAGCTGAGACGGTGGGCAGGTTGACAGGTGATGGAGCAAAGCACCGAGCGTCTGGGTGACACCTTGCGACTCACTCCCAAGGTTCCTGAGTGCCATAAATACTCTGGGCAAAAGACTGTCAGAAGCTCACGGCAGAGACTTCGTGGCTCTTAAGTGCTGTGAACATGGGGGGAGGCTCCTGGGCCTCTTGGGTCGGATGCCCTGGCTGGAAGTGAGGTAAGGGGAGCCCCAGGCCTGCTTCACCACGCCAGGGCTGCTGGTAGCCCTGCCAGAGGAGCCCCGAAGCTGCAGAGGTACCTGGCGGGAAAGCAGTTCCCAGCCTGCCTCCTGCAGGGCACCACCGACCGGCAAGCCCCTGACTCCGTCCAGGGACAGCAGGTGACATCCCCGAGAGGATGGACGGGCCCACAGGCCACTGTCCAGTGTGTCTGGCAGGTCTCCTCCATGCTCTGCTCAGGCTCAGCCTGGAGGTAGCAGTTCAGGGGTTTGTTCCTTTGTGTGCCCCAGTGCTTGGCCCTGGACTGGACATGACACAGTGCCAGCCCATCTGCCCATCACCCAGGGTGCCGCCAAGATGGTGCATTTTGCGGATGAGAGTAGACTCACGAGGTGGCCGAGCCTGGGCCAGGGCCCGCGAGAGGGTATCAGAGGCCGGGAGTAATCAGTGGTCCTCACGGGAGATAGAGGGGGTCAGCATCCGCCACCGTGACACATACCTCAGAGGCGCTGTCTGTACCCCTGAGGCTGGGAGTCGTCCTGCCCGACTGTGACAGTGGTGACAGCAGCGGGTGTTTACCAGGTCTCATGTGCGCCTCGCAGGGTGCCTGTACCTGCTAATAATGCATTGAACCCGCCCACAGCCCCGGTACCCACAGCCCTGTTCACTGTTCCGATCAGGTGTGTTCCAGGGAGCAGCCCTGGGGGGTCTCAAGGCTGGGGCTGCAGAGCCATTGCCTCTGAGCTGGGTCTGAGAGGACGAGTGGGCGGCTTCCCTGCCGAGAAAGCAGGCAGACATGTCTCCCCGCCGCGGTTCCAGGCACGTGGAGGTGACCAGTCTGTCAGGCAGCCGCTGTGCACTGAATCCAAGTCTAGGACGAGGACCAGCATTCTGCAGACACCGTGGCCATTCTCGACTGGGCATCTGTCCCTCCTCTGGGCACCCCCAGCCTCAGGGACGGCTCAGATGCATACAGCTCCAGGTGGGAAGGGGGGCCAGCTGAGGTGAAGGCCTTGGTGGATCCCTCACGAGGAGTGGACGGGAGGGAGCCTGGAGGCCAATAGGGCCCGGCTCCAGCCCCCTCATCCCCTCCTCTTCTCCTGCCCAAGCCCCTCCTGGCTCCCCCCGCCCTGACACGCTTGGCTCCACAGGTCCTCTGGCCTGCCTCTCTCCATCCCCAATGTCCACTTGATGACAACGAGGCTGACCTTTCCACAGAGCCCAGGACCTCAGAGCCCAGCCTGGCCATGCCCTTTCCCTCCAGCACCTTCCTGGCTGGCTCTTATCCCAGATCCCTCTCTTGCTTGTGGCCCTTCTCCCAGGAGCTCTGTAGTTTCCGTCCACCTGCGGACGCCACACTCTTCCTGAAGCTGCAGCCCACCCCAGCCCTCAGGGCAGGATCCCCAGGGGAGCCCGCGAGCCCACCTTCCCTCCTGGATGGACACCAGGCCTGAGGCAATGCAGTGGGTAGGTCCCAGTGTTCCAGGGCCTGGCCAGGGCTCTGCTGGGCCCTTCCCCAGTGTGGGCGGCATCCCTGCAGAGAGCCCAGGAACCAGCCCTCGGACACCAGCTACTGCCCAAACCAGCTGCAACTCCCCAAAGCCTGGGGAGGGGAGAGGAGCTTAGCACCAGGGCCCTCAGTCACAGTGTGGCTTGTCTTTAGGTGCTGCTGGGGCCTCCTCTGCAGTCAGCTGGGCCTCCTCTGGGGTCACCACTGGCAGAACGCTGCCTGCCCTGGGCGATCCGCTGGGCCTGGTGCTCAAGTCTGGACCTGGCACTGCAGGACCCCTGCTCTGCTGTCCCTGAGCCTCCAAGGCTCCCCAGAGCCCGCATGCTGTCCCTCCTGTCTCCTTGACCGGCTGGACAGGAGGGCTCCCTCTGGACATCTACTGAGTCCATTCGTTCAAAAATTTGGTTCAGTTCTGATATTTTGTGGTTGAATTTTTTGTCTAGTTTATCTGTCTATTTGTGATAGTGGGGTACTGAGGTCCCCCATTACACTCGTTATTAGTGCTCAGTGATTTTCATATTCACTAATACTTGTTTCATATAGTTGTGTGTACTGGTATTTTATATATGTATATTTGTGGTTGTTATCTCCTCCTCTTGGATTATTCACTTTGCAAGAATGTAGTGATCTTCTTCATCTCTCTTAATCAGTCTTGGCTTGAAATCCATTTTGTCTGCAAGTAAATAGCTGTCCCTGCTTTCTTCTAGATTCCTGTAGCATAGAGTATTATTTTCCATCCTTTGACTTTCAGTCTATGAATTTCTTTTCGAATTAAAGTGTTTCTCCTATTGCTAGATCTTGCTTCTTGGTCCATTCTGCCAGTCTGTTTCTTCTGATTGGTGAATTGAAGCTATTAACATTGACAGTTATACCTGCTATGTATTGACTTATCCTTGCATCTTATTTCCCTGTCATTGGCTTCCTTTTTGTCCTCTCTGTTTAACTGTTTGCCTTGCCTAGCGGATTCACTCTGCTGGGGTCCATGGAGCTGTGGTCCTTCTTATCTCCCTCTAGCATGTCCTTCAGAACACTTTGGAGTGCTAGTTTCATGGTCATGAATTTCCTCAGGTGTTCTTTGGCATGGAAGTATCTTATTTCTCCATCAGTTTTGAAAGATAGTTTTGAGGGGTAGATCAATTTGTGTTGGAGGTTTTCTTTTAGGGCTTAAAATATTTCACTCAAAGCTTCCTTGACTTGAGGTTTTGTGCTGAGAAGTCTGCGTGATTTTGATGGGCTTTCCTTTATAGGTGATCTTTTTCTTTTCTCTAATAGCTTTTAATATCCTGCTTTTGTGTTGAATTTCTAGAATCTTGTCTATTATATGTCTTGTTATAGGGGTTTTATTTTTTTATCATGGCTAATCGGAGTTATATATGCCTTACTTATCTCTATGTCAAATTCTTTTTCTCTGCCATGGAAGTTTTTGCCATGATGTCTGTGAACAGGTTTTTTAAAATAGTCATTTACTCTATCTCATGCATTTTCATTGAGTCTAATCAATCTTGTTATTTTTCTTTGTATCATCTAGTAGCTCTGAATTGATTTCTTGTGGTCCCTTGCTTTTTTAAAGAAATTTTTCTTTTCATAATCACTAACTGAAATCCTGTTTTCTATATCTGAGATTCTGTTCTCACATTGGCTTATTCTGCTGTGTATAATTTCAATGAAAATTTTAATCCCCAGGTATTTGCCTGAATCTGTTTTATGAATTCAGTTTTTTCCCTATGTTGGATGTTCATGGTTTCCATCATTTTCCTAAGCTCCTTTACTTTTTATTTGTATTTTCTCTAGAGCCACTAAGCATGTCTTTCATTATGGTCATCATCTCTGCAGTTATCTGAGAAATTATTTCTGTCACTTTGGCTAAAGTGGTGCAATCAGAGAAAAAAAGCAGCAAACAGACTAGACAGTGACAAACTGAGGTAACTATTGCTTTGCAACCTTTAACCGTATGAACTGAATTTGTGGTTATATAGAAAAGTCTAAATCAAACCAGAAGATCGTGTGCAGTAAATAAGCCCTCAGGAGAGAAAATCCAAAGGGGGTTGGGGGAATAGAGAGTTAGAGGAAGAGGAAGTGATGAGAAGCGAGGCTGGGGAATGAAGCAGGGTCACGCAAACTCTGGAAAACTGGGGCAGCAAATGGGGAGAGCAGAGAAAAAACAGTGAAGAAAGAACAGAAGAGAATGACAGCAGCAAAACTAGAAAGCATGTTTACATCTGCATAAAAACAAGAACAAACAGTGAAGAAGAAACAAACAAAACAAAACACAAGCAAAAAATGTTGTGAATTTAAGAAGAGAGCAAAGAAGGAAAGACCCGCTCAAGCGTGTGTCTCTGCTGTTGCCGGCAGAGGGTGCCTGGAGACGGAGTCCGGATCCGTGCTGATTTGCACCGGCCAGCAGCGCAGCGGCTTCACGGCGGGCAGTGGACAGCCCCGGGGAGCCGAGCCTGTTTCCTCTTGAGCTCAGGCAGGTTTCTGGCTGTGGGGGGAAGCAGGCCGGCTCAGCCTGCACCAGCGTGTGTCTCTCCTATGGGCCGGGGCTCAGCTGGGAGCTGCTGAGTTCTGAGCTCAGCTGGCCCCTCTCCAGCCCTCCCAGCCAATCTCCCTCTCCTGGGGACATCGGAACCGAGTAACGCACCGGCCCCTGCAGTCCGTTCGAGCGTCCCTGTGTAGGGCTCTGGTTGCCAGCAGTCCCCATGTGTCTGCTGGGTCAAGCTGCTCTTCCCACGCAATGAGCCCAGACCGGGGCACAGGTCCACCTGCCACCTCTTTCCTTAGGAAGTTTGTCTCTTTGCTCTCCTTGTGGGCTTCAATTCTTGCTTCAGATCCTTCCAGGGGACCTGTTCCCTCCTTCTGCTCTTCTCCACACTGCTATATTTCAGGGTCTGGACAGCAAATACTGGAGAGGCTCTTTCTTTGCTGCTCCTAATGCCACCATCTTCCTGGAAGTCCCCTGTGACAATTTATAACAGCAGAAACTAATACCAGAGATTTGCTATTCGGCAGAGGGGTAGGCAAAGTGCTGGAAGAATGGTTCTCTGTAGGAGCAGGAAGATGGTTGTCTTTTCTTCCAGAAAGACGTTTTGCAGACTGGTGACTGAAAAGGGGATTTTCTTTAAGCTTCCAAAGAATTGGACCCATAATCCTTCTTACTGGGGAAGGTCGTCACACCTTTCCAAGCACTTCTGCATGCTCTGCTGTTCACTGGAGTCTTGTGGCCTTCCTGGAGGCGTGTGTATATCACCCATGCAATGACACATTGCAGAGTGTGTGGCCCATGGCAGAGCTGTCGCGCTGCCCCTCGGCCCAGCAGCAGGCCATGTGGTCACATGCCTCCTCCTTCTCTTCCTCCTCCTCCTCCTCTGCCTTTCTGCTTCTTCCACGTGCCTGAGTAAGTTTGTTGTCCTGACATCTGGCTTCAGTCTTTCTAAAAATTGAGTCATGGCTGTTTCTTACAAAGAAGCAATGTAGAGCAGGAAATAGCAAAGGAGTCGAGTTTTTCATGGGCACCCACAGGGGACACCAAGGCCCAGAGGAAGTAAGTGGAAGGCATTTTTCACAAGGTGAGTTTCTGCCAGGAGAGCAGAGCGAGAGACCCAGACAGCCCCTGATTTTACCAGCAATGCGCAGCCTCGTGTGCCCCGGCGGGTCCTGTGAGGACTCGCGCCCTTGGTGGGCTTGTGCTGGGCTCTTGTAGTGCCCCTCTGTCTGCCTCAGCCCTGCCCTGTGTCCGTGATCACCAGGGGCTACCGTGGGGAGGGCCCATCTCTGTAACCCATACCCCAAGGGACTTAGACGGCTGCTTCCCGTGGGTCCCGAAGAGAATAGGCTGGCTCCGGCTCACTCAGCAGCAGTCCCCCACCCACAGGCTCGAGCATGGTCATCGGTCCCCTCCCCAGGGAAATACGAGGTGAGGAAGCTGTGTCCTGTGCTCCTGGCCACCACCATGCCTTCCTGCACAGTGGAGACAGTGGCCCACAGGAGCTGCTGGCGTGCGGTCTGCATGCGGCCGGGGTACAGAAGCTCGCACTGCTTCCTGTCCTGTGCGAGCCATGCTCACCCAATGCACCCAAGAACAAAGGGGCCAGGCGAAGGCCAGGTCCCAGGCCCCGTCCTGTGTGTGTGGCTGGAGTGGCTCTCCTGGGCTCCAGCCCTTGGGACCTCTGCAGGTCAGGCTGGCTTCTGAAGGCCCCCTTGTGACACGGCTCATGAGTGAGTCCTGGGAGCTCTCCAGGCGGAGCCACACCCCGTGTGGGGCAGGAGGAAGGAAGCAACTCCTATATTTAACAACAACCACACATCTGTTGCCATGACAACCTGTGCTCTAAAATTAGAAATCCTGGGTGCCCTGGGGTAGGAGCCTTGCAGATCTGCTCCAAAGCCTTGCGTACGTCCCTGGAGCAGAGCAAGGTCAGGGCCCACCTGGGTGGACGTGGCCAGCCCTGCACACAGGCCGTGGGGCCCTGATGCTTGGCTCCGCCAGCCTCTGTGGAACCAGCAGGGGCCTCTGTCAGTAAGAGGGACCAAGCCACCCCCAGCTGGGCCAACCCTGTGCCTTCTGGACCCCAAAGATGTCTCCTCCCAGGAGGTCTGGATAGGGGGAGCCCAGGACTAGGGAGTTGGGGAGCGTCTGGGGGCTGGAGGGTCACCCTCTTGAGTGTCCCTCGCTTTCAGACAGACTTCTCCCCACCTCTCAGCAGCTCCCACCCAGCCCGACCACCACCTGCCGAACAGGAAGCTGGGGGTCCTGGACCCTCACAGTCTCCCCACCCCACCCTACCAGTCAGACTTGGGACCAGGTCTGTGCTTCTCAGACACACAGCATTCCCACCCTTCTCTCAGGCCCTGGACACTCTCCCCAGCTGTCCCCTCTTGTCCCCTAGATCTGGTCCTGCCCTCCGATGAGGCTGCCTGGCTGGGCGCCCGTGCCAGTCTCTACCAGCACCCTAGTGAGCACAGCAGAGATGTGAGCAACCTGCCCTGCTCTGGCTCTGGATCTGTGCCCTTAACTCCTGGGCGGGACAGGCTATGGTCCACGCTCCTTGCAGTCATTACCATATGGTCCAGCCTCTTCCTATGCATGCTGTTCCTGTGACCACCCCAGCCATGGCTCAGAGCACCCCTCGAGTTACCCTATATAGTCACCTCTCTGTCTGAACTGGAGGACCTGAGCTGTCCTCATCCCAAGCTGTGTCCATGCGGGCATAGCCATGGCACCCAGCAGTGCCACACCCTCAGCCCACCCTGGACAGCTGTGGCCTGCCCCACAGTAGTTCCCTCTGTGGTCAGAGGCTGCTTAGCTCTTGGCCACCAAAAGACTTTGGTCTTTTCCAGTGGGGTGACCAGGGCTGGAGTTCCTGCTAGCACCAAGTACAGGTGTTGGGTGGAATGAAGTCCTCAAGTCTGCAGGAGCTAAACTTCTGGGTCCCGAGTGGGACCCAGTCCGGTGGCTCCACCCCTCACCATCCCTGTGCACTGTGTCACGCCCCACGTGGAGGAGCGCACCCACCGTGCGCCCAGGCCCCGCAGGTGGAAGGGACCAGGCTGTCTCCTCACCTCTCTCGTGGGGCTTGGCCTGCTTCCCAGTGCTGCCTAAGGCTTTGGGTCTGTGCTGTGCTGTCCGGGGGACTCACAGGACTGTCCGACACCACTGCTGTGTACACTTCTGGATGTGAGGTGTTTCAGTCACGTTCCTCATTAGTGGAATACAGCACCCGACACGCAGGACTCAAAAGGGGAGGGTATTTTGGCTCAGTTTGTGGGGTTTCAGTCCATAGTCTCTGGTTCCAAGGCAGGCAGCAGAGTGGAGGGGGCTGCTCACGGCAAGGAGAACAGGAAATAAAGAGAGAGATCAAGGGAAGAGAGAGGGAGATAGACCCTTCCAGGCCACTTCACAGTTTGCTATTACCTCATCAGTGGGTGAATAAATCCAACAGAATGACTATCAGAGCCCCAAAATTCAACCACCTCCTCAACGCCCCACCTAGGAGAGCACGAGGCTTTGGGGGAACGAGGGAAAGACCGCACCAGGGCAGCAGCAACCATGGACAGTGACACTCCTACAGCCAATGTTCGCCCACTGTGGGGCGGGGGGACGTGAACCCATACCTGCCCCGCCCCGTGGCCCCATATAGCAATGTCAGCAGTCAGGACACGTGGCCCGGAAGTGACTTCACAGAAAGATGCCTAGGCTTAAGTTGTGGGGCCTCTAACCTGCAAGGGTCCCTTCTAACAAGGAAAAGACTGCTTAGGAGAAATTTGCAATTTTTTGGCCACTCCAAAAACTATTCAACTAGGTGAAGTAGGTTCAGAACACCATCTGTTTAGAGTATTCCCTACCCCAGAAATTGCAAAACACACTGACATTTCACAGCTCACATGTGAGAGAAAAATGAGAGATTTTTCTGAATTTGACAACAATCTTAACATTTCCCATGTTCCCAATCACGAGTTGCTAAGTTAAAGCGAACTTCTCTAAACTTGCAACAATTTTTAAACAGTTGGTTAAATCATGCTGGAGGAGATGGAATTATCTCTATATTTTCTTTATAGAAAATAAAGTTATGGAATGATATGAAGAGACCATCAGAAATTATGCAGGCAAAAATGTAGAGAGGTGACAGGTGGTAATTATCCATGATGGGTGATGTTATTCTTCTGGCTTCTGTGATACCTGTCAGTTTTTGAAGTGTCGCAATTGGTTATGCTTTTTACCATTCCGAATCAATACCCTTTTTTGTGCCTCACTTTGCACGTGTAGCTTTCCGTCTCTCCGCAGGTCCTTCCAGCCCCGCACTCCTGTGCCCACGGAGCCCGGGGGCAATGCTTCTGGGGCTGTCCCCGAGGAGGCCAGGGAGCAGAGGAAGGGACAGGGCTCATCTCGGCCAGGCTCATGTGCTGGGGGCAGAGAGCTCGATAGAGGCTCTGCCTGCTGACCACTGGTGACAATAACCCAGGGAGCGCACACAGGCAGGTTCGCACGGAGTTATTTACTGGTGCCCTGGGAGCTATGCTGGGCGGCCATGCCTGGGCTCCTCGGTTCAGCCCCAGCCCAGGAGAGAGGGGGCCTGGGGTTTGTGTGCAGGGTAGGGCAGTGGGGATCTGAGAGACCCTTGTTCTTGCCACAGGACTCCCCACTGCAGCTCGGTGCCTCTGCTCCAGAACGAGGGTTTGTATCCTGCTCCGGTGAACCAGACAACAGAGCCCTGGGACCTGAGGTGACCAGGGCTGCTGCAAGCAGCTCCCAGCAGGTCTGACAAGTGGGGCTGTAATCTGCAAGTGGGGCAGGTGGTCCCGCCCCCAGAGCCCCGCAGACTTGGGTTTTACTTTCCTTCCATGGCCTTTCTGATGCCCTCGTGCCCTGGTTGCTGAGCAGGGTACAGTGTGTGTTCACTGGGTTATTGTCACCAGTGCTCCAGCTCTGCCGGCCCTACCCACACCGCTGGGACGCGCCTCACACTGGCCCACATGTCCGGCCCTGTGTGATCCCCGCGGTCAGAGCACTCTCAGGACCACAGCCAGCTCCTGCAGCCTCGGTGGCCTCCAGGGCCCACCTGAGCTCTGCTCCTGCCCGGAAGAGCACGGGGCCAGGAAGTGAGCGGAGCTTCCTGCCCCAGGGGGTAGAAACCAGGGCCCGGGCCCCCACCCCACCACTGCCGTGCAGCCCGGCCACTCACATGGCCTGAGACCCACCTGCCCCTCACTTACCTTCCACTCACGTCCGCAGGTCAGACGTGTCACACCCTCATCCCCCGCACTGCCCTTGTCCGAGGCCGGCCCGGGCCCACTCTCCTGCCCCAGCTGCCAGGACCCCAGGTGCAAGGTCTCTTCCCACTTAGCAGGTGTTGGGCAGCCGATTCCCAGCCAGGTGGGAAAACGTTTTCTCAGCCCCGCCTCGCACGTGTGAGCGTCTAGCATCAGCACTTCCAGATGTAAAAATAGCCACTTCCACACCGGGAAGGAATTGCTTGAGAGAAAACTTCTGTGGACCTTCTGTTACCTGAGAAGTGCTTCGTAAGGCAGACGCTGTTCTGCACTTGGTCGCTTGGACGGTGGTGACTGCCTGCAGAGGGCCGCATGAGCTCTGCTGTCACTGTCCCCAAGCAACAGCCAAGCCCTCAGTGCCGGGTACCTGAACGGAGCACAGCCTCCTTCAGCTGTTTGGCCTCATACACTGTATCCCAGCGCGTAAGCTTTCACGGCTTCCAAAACCAGTGGCCCCTTCTTCTACCCATGGAGCAGGGCCTGCTGACTACGTAGACCTCGCATCATTGATTAAAGCTACGAGAGATTCGGTCACATTCTGCTGTCCTCGGCCTCTCTTCCATCAAGGCCCCAGCCGTCGGAGAGGACGGAAGGTAGCAGATGTGGAGTGGGTGGGCTCTGGGGCCTCAGTCTCCCTCTTCCTGGACGGGGGCTCCCTGGGCGGCAGTTATGTGCACACACGTGTGTCTTCTCGCCAAAGTGCAAATGGCAGAGGGTCAGGCCGAGCTTCCAGGGTGAAGTCAGAGAGAAGTGTCTCCCCCAGGGGCCCACGCATGCCTGCTGGACATGGACAGGCCAAGAGGACCCATTCTCCTCACGGCCTTGCTGGATGGGAGAGTGGGCGAGGAGGCGCCGAGCTCAGTCCCTGCTGCTGGTGTCAGGTGAAGTCTGCCGTGCGTTAGACCTCGGCGGCATTTGCAGAGGTGGACAGGGCCATCCCCATGAGGTGCGGTGTCCTGGCCCAGTGTGGCAGCAGAGGGGACGCTCGAGGGGGACACACGAGGGTGATGCCTTCAAAGAAGGGGTGGAGCCTTGGACCCTGAAATAATAGCCCAGACCGTGTATTTGGCTGCGAGTCACCATCTAAAAGCTGGGCAGAACCTGGGGCCAATCCACTTCCAACTTAGACCAGACGAGGAGAAAAGGAGGAGGGCGATGACTGGGCGCTGGGTTCTGGCTCCGGAGCTCCTCTCTCTCTGCCCAGTTTCCTCTGTTGCTCGTCTCTTCCACTCCACCCCTCCACCCCTCCTTAGCATCTGAGCCCTTCACCCTGCTGTCTCTGAAAGAATGGACCCCTTCAGAGCATTCTGGGCCCAAAGGACACTGGGCTTCCTGTGTGGGCTGCAGGTGGCACTGCCCATAGGAGGAGAAGCCACAGGGAGCTCCTGCCAGCCACCTGCCTGCGAAGCAGGACCCCCCTCAGAGGCAGGGAGGACGCACCAGAGGGACAGAGCCCGACAGGACTCCCCAGTCTCGGTCTTACCTCAGAAACCACGGACTGAGTGCAGAGGCACTGGGGTGATGCATCCAGAACGTCAGCTCTCGAGAGGAGCATGAGCTGGCCGAGCCGGCCCTCAGGACAGCACAGAGGAGCCTGCGCCACCTCATAAACAGCACACTGCTCCGGGGACCCCTCAAGGGCGACAGTAAAAGGTCATGAGAAAGAACAGCTCACGTGTGAGAGATGGGAGAGACCAGCCCTAGAACACAGAAAAGCCCCGCAGGCCTGTCCACGGGGCAGGGCCCCTGGTGTCCCTGCAGCTCTGTGCCTTAGGCCATGGCTTTTCCAGGCTGGACGCCTTTCTCTCTATCGCACTGTGGTTGGCAAATCTGAACCCAACTCCGATTAAACGTCCTCATAAAATCCTGAGAAGAGATGTATAGAAGAAGCGAGGCTGCAGGGACAGAGGCCCGGGCATCAGGGAAGGCAAGTCCCTCTGGGGTGGAGGTGACGGGGGACTGTCCCCTCTGAGCAGAGGCTGCTGACCTTCCCTCAAGGGTGAGAAACCTTTGCCTTCTGTTTTGCGTCTCCGCATTTCCTGTCCCCTTGTGTGGAGACATTCCTCGGTTTCTCCACTAGTTTCTCTTGAGGGTCTCTTAGCTTCGCGTCATGACTGAGGCAGGTGCGTTTTGCCCTCTGAGGTGCCGCTGTGCCCATGCTGCCACCTTCCTGCTCCAGGCCGTGCCATCCTCTCACCAAGGAGCTAACAGGCCCCGCTGCTCCCTCCAGGCCAGGCCTTCAGCCTCTGGGTCCTCGTCCTTTATGTTGCCCGTTTCCAGGACATGTTAGTGGACAGTTTGGGCTCACTAGGAACACGGAGGGGACAGGGCCTGACCTGGTGATACCTGGACGTGCACTTGGGGGCAGTTTGGTTTGGGGACGTCAACAGCCGCACAGGCCTCCCGGAGCCTCCTGCTCCCTTGATGAGCAGGCCCAGGCTCTGCTTCCTAAGCATTTGTTTCAGTGCAGAAGCATCACCTGCTCCTGCTTTGCCTGGCCTGGCCTCCCCTGAAGCCCCAGGAGAGACATTTCTGTGCCGATGTCTGGGGGAGACCGGCAAGCTCAGGGTGAGCCAGGCAGCCTGGCAGGGTCCCACGCTGTCTGCCATCTGTGGTAGGGAAGTGACTGTCCATGTCTTAGTCCCAGGCCGGAGGATGTCCTGAGGTGGAGTTTCTTGAGCTGAGTTTTGGGGCAGGCGCTGAGGGAGGTGTAGTTTCCTGGAGCCAATGTGACAACTGGGATCCATGATACCCAGCCACGATGGCTCCGGGGCCACCCAGGGTCCAGCCCAGTTGGAGTGGATGGGTGCTGGGGCCGAGCAGCACCCCAGCCAGGCCGAAGTCTCATTGGTGTGCTCAGAGACACTCCCTGGGCCCCTGAGCCGCCCCGCCCCTTTCTAAGAGCCATGCTCTGTTTGAACTTCCTGCAGCCCTGTCCAGACCAGCAGGGGACAGCTGAGGCGGCCTCCTGAGGCCTAGGCTGGCGGCTCCCCACTGCACTGTCAGCTCTGAGGTCCTTCTCCAGCCTGACGACCCCGTGCTCCTGTCTGTCAGCCCCTGTGGTCCCCAGCTCTGCATGGGCTCAGTTGGCTCCACCCACCCCCCACAGGGCCCACCTCCCACCCTACGGACACCGAGGCCACCCTGGAGCTCACCAAGAAAATCTGAGGGAATCCGGCCCTGGGAGCCCCTCCTCCACTGGCGGCTGTTTGGAGGCCCTCATGCCTCTGCCTGGTTCGCTGTAGCAGCAGCCCTCACAGTGGTGGATGCCCGTAGGGACACAAGTGTGACGGTTCTTCCTCCTGTATACGACAGCCGTCCAGAGACTCGTGCTTCAGTGGCTTTGCCATTTTGCATGGCGGCAATCTCAACAATTCTATTGTTCGGTGATCCTTTGTGTTTGCAACGAATCCTTTCAGCACAACGTGCTCTGGAAAGTACTCGAGGAGTGTAAAATTCTCTGGCATTTGCTTCCCTGTCAAGCTGACGAGGAGCGTGTAAACTGTGTGACAGGTTTATCGACACGTGCCATTCACCCTGGGGCCATAGCAGAAGATGGGAATCTTCGGAGTGCACCAGCATCTACTAGAGAAAAGCTGGGGAGGAGGGGAAACAGACAGAGGGACAGACGGACAGTGACCCAAACTCACACCGTGTACCTGTGTGTGTGTACCTGGGGCAAGGCTAGGTGTTCGGATGGATTCCTTTCTTCTTAGTTAATTTCCCTCCCTCAAGCGCCGGCTGCCCTGGGCCGCATGGCAGGCGAAGCCCGTGAAGGCTGCTCGGTGGTTTAGTTCTTGGATCTCACGGACAATCAGGGGACGGCGGCTTCCGGCTGCTCACTGGCGTGGTCGGGGCACACACAGCAAAGTCCAGCAAAGGACTCCGTTTCTTAGCACTCTCTTATCGTCTCAAGGTACGGCTTTGAGCAATTTACTCTCTCGAAAATGAAACCCTTGATGTCACTGTCAATGCAGTTCCTGCTTCAAGGGTTCAGCGCATCAATAAGGATCGTCTGTGCAGTCGCGGTATAGGCATGGCCAGCGGGTGCGAGCCTGCGGGGCTGCTCCCGCCTAATCGAAGGCCAAGGGTGGAAGCAGGGCTGGGCATGGTGCGAGTATAATTCACCACGTTGTGGAGAAGCCATGCCAAAACTGAAATGGAAGTTACAACCACCAAAGTTTGGAGGGAGGGTACTGGGGAATCAAACTCACAATCGCACCCTTACAAGGCAGGTGCCTTTGCAGCTGAGCTAAATCCCTGGCCCCATAGCCACCAAATATAAAATCCTGCGTACACACACACACGTGTACGTATCCATGAAATCAGTGTCCCCAGGGAACCTATGTCCGCATCCAGAATCGGAGACATTAAAATCAGGCATTTGTGGGTGGAGAGGGGTGGGCACCTGGTTTCCTGAGCTGGGAGCTGAGAAGTCCAGTCTGTGTCTCTGTCTATGAGCAGGGCCCTCAGCGTGGATCACCCGAAGAATGCGGCTGGGATAGCAGGGGAGCCAATGTCCTACCCAGTCCCAGAGCCCAAGAGGAGCTGAGCGGCCAGATCCGGCAGGGAGGCAGGAACAGGGCTGAAGCCCTCCTCCCCGCCAAGCTCAACAGCCCCTGTGGACTGGCTGCAGGGAGCCAAGCCCCCCATTGCTCTGGGACCTCCCTCCAGGCTCCAGCCCGTGCTCCATCTGGACGCCCCGCAGGCCAAGCCAGGGGTGCGTGGAATTAACTATACCACGTGCACTCACATAGAATCACTTTTCGTTATTAAGATGATAATGAACCAAAATACAGCACAGCAGTACATTTTCTTTCTTTGTCCTCTGTCCTCCATTAATGTTATAAATCTCTGGCTCTGTGAATCAACTCGTGTCCTATGCTGCTATCGACGGCACATTTCGACACCCTTACTGCAAGGGTTAACTGACTGGAGGGTCAGGAACTTATGCCTCAAAGATTCCACGAGGCCAGCACAGTGCCTGAAAACAGAGCCCGGCTCCCCAGCGCCCTCTGAGAGAACGCAAGGCTCTCTCCTGGGACCTGGTGGTGTCCATACCTCCCTCGTCCTGCCTGCTATGTGATCGCAGCTAAACCCTTGCTGCTTTATTAACTATTTCAAGGTACTGGTGAAGAACGTAATCAGCGAGAAGTTAGAAGAGGAGCAACCAGTGAAATACAGCGAGATGTCCTAGAACTTCAAATGCTGGAGGAAGACGGGATTTAATTCTTCTCTACAATTTTTTTATTCACAGACAAGGAAATCAGATTTAGCAGCGATTCAGATATCAGAGTTAGCAGATAAAGTTTCTTACCATGATCAAAATGTCATTTGGAGGAAGTATATAAAATGGCAGATAAAGAATTTTAGAGGTGATCTGAAATCCATCTAAGAAGTCAAACAGACTTTCTAGAGCCAGAAATAAAGGATTTAGTCTAAAAATAGCCTGAAAATCGTAATGTGCAGAGTTGATAGCGTGAGGATAAAATGGCGGCAGGAGCTGTGATAAAAGAGTGTGGCAGAGACGGAAGCCTAGGGCAGAATGAGAGGCGCGGGTCACCTCCGACGCCGCCTGGCCACCAGAGGACGGGGACAGGCTGCAACGCACAGGGCTGGGTGGTGTCTGGCCAACCAGGGAAAACCCTGCAAAACTGAATGCAAAGATAGTGATGTCTTCAGAAATGCAAAGCCAGGGGGTTCGTGGGCAGCAGACCCAGGCTTTAGGAAACAGTGCAGGACGAAGAGCGTGGGAAGGAAGAGCGTGGGGAGGCGAGGGCAGCTGCAGAGCCGCCGGCTTCAGGCTGTGTACCGCCGGCAAGCACAGGTCCGGGCTCCATGGGGCTGCGCCCCCGTGGGATTCTCCTTCTGTTGTTCTGCCACCAAAAACAGGTGCCAACATCACAGAAGATGAGGTGGGGACACACCTCCGAAGAGCAAGGCCTGAGGTGCTAGTGAGGGCAGGGCAGAGCCCCTCAAATAAGCGCAGTTTGAGGCCGACTTTGCCAGACTCCACCAGGTAAAGACTCCCTGCCAAGGGTCCCCAAGTGCAGGAGAGCGGCTTTGCCTGCCCCCCTTAATCCACACTGGCCAGGAGCCCCCCAGGAGCACAGGGCCTGAGCACCATGCAGGGCTGTGTGTGCAGGGCCTGCAGTCCCTCTCCTCAGCCCCAGTAAAGCTTTGCCTGTGCAAGAGTGTGTGTGCTCGCAAGGTGTGCGGGAGTGCGCGCGCTCACGACATGCGCGGGAGTGTGCGCGCTCACGACGTGCGCGGGAGCGTGCGCGCTCACGACGTGCGCGGGAGCGTGCGCGCTCACGACGTGTCGGGAGTGTGGGCGCTCACGACGTGTCGGGAGTGTGCGCGCTCACGCGTGTGCGGGAGTGTGCGCGCTCACGACGTGTGCGAGAGTGTGCGCGCTCACGCGTGTGCGGGAGTGTGCGCGGGAGTGTGCGCGCTCACGCGTGTGCGGGAGTGTGCGCGCTCGCACAGCTGCGGGTTCTCCTGAGCCTTCAGCTCACCTTCCAGCTACCACACATGCACGTGTACCGCTCCAGGCACAGGACAGACTGGGCTGAGGGAGGACTGATTTATATTTATATATACATGATGGATATTTAAATATCCAGTAAGGTAGGACAATGTAAAGAGCACTGGATGAATATAGAGGCAGAGATCACCATGGTGGGACGGTGAGGGACAGAAGGCTGGGACGAGGAGGTAAACTCCTGGGGCACTGAACTGTCACCCTTTGTAGCATGCACACTTCAAGAGACCCATGGTGACAGCCTGTAAAACCACCGGCACAGAATGTTTGCATGAAATGAGAATTGTTAGCAAGCAAAAACCCCAAATAGTCCGCCAGCCTCACTTGCTCTTAATGAACTTAAAAGCCTCCAGTTGGCACAGCTGGGTGACGCACCACTGTCCTGCCGGCTTCACCGTAGACGGCATCGCTGACGCAGGGGTTGGGATGAAGGCTGCCTAGGGTGCTTCCCAGCGACCCGCAGGCACAGTGCTGAGCACACTGGCTCGTCCCTCGGGCCCACAGATGTCTGACGATGGTCTCTGGGTCCCAAGAGCCCACTGCCTGGAATTGATCAATAAAAGGCAGAGAGCAAAACAGATGGGACAACCAGAAAACAAATAGTAAAACTTTATCAGCAATTACGTTAAACATAAATGGAACAAAATCAAAGGAGGATCTGAACATGTTACACTGATGAAAATCCTAGTTATGTTTAAGATATAGTTTTGAAATTCTATGGCTTCCCTTTGATGTATTTCAACTGGTAGGAAAAATCTCTTGAGAGAACCTATTTTTAATTGGATAAATTTAAACTCTATACTAGAAAGGAATTAAATTGAGAAGCCTCACAATTTTACAAGCACTAAATATGGTGAAAAATTCAAAAGAACCATAAATAGATGTAATTTATTTGACAAGTTTTATATTTGCCAAAGAAATGAACTTTAAATGAAGACATAAAGATAGTAACTATGGAAACTTTTGGCCTAAAATGTTTACACATTTATATATGAAAAATAGAGTATCCTCCACTTAGAAGAAACTATACTGAGTTCATTTGGCATCTCAACATTACAGAAATTATTTTCTCAAACATATTGTGATAAAATATTCAATAGAAGGTGCCTTTAGTTTCATATTTGTTAATGACAAAATAAAAATTTGAAGAAGATTGCAATTTTAGGAAGAGACAAGAAAGTTAAAAAGAAATTTCATAAAGAGAGCTAGCTAAGCAGCAGATTAGAACACCATATATCAAGAAAAGCCTGCTTTTTCGGTATTTAGATAGCTAACACAAAGAGGTTCGTATTATTTTGCTTTAGCAAGCACAGATATGTGTTATTTTTAACACAAATTTTATTTTTAAATTTGGTTATTGATGAAACTACGTTATGGATCCAGCCTTGCCTTGTGATCAGTCTTTTGTCCAGTGGACGATTTTTTTAAAGTTATGAACTTTCATCATCTTGGGCCCTTTACTCTCGGAACAGCCTGTTGAACAGCAGATTCTCTGTGTCCGTGCAATCCCAGCAGCCAAGGCCCTGTACACTGGGCGAGGTGGCCATGGTAGGTCGGCGGAGGCACTCGAGGCTGAGGCGCCCGCCTGGGGGGCAACCAGAGAGACGCCCAGGCCACTGCAGAGCAGGGTGGGGGAGGAGCCCCATGAAGGCAGCTGCCGCACCCCGGCCTGGGAGCCTAAGACTCTTCTGCACTGTTAAAATCCAGCTCCTTGCGGGACGCATGAAGGAAGCCAGGTGGAGGTAAAGAGATGCTTCAGCAAGAATCTGTGATTCAAAAGACCAAAGCTCACCTCATCAACCCCGACCCTCTGCTGTTTGAAAATGTCACCTGCCCTGCTTGGAATATCAAGCAGCCGTGACCAGCCCAGCCACTCCTTTCCCCTTCCCGACTGCAGAGGGCTCCTGCGAGAGCCCAGCGGTCGGCGAGGCTCTTCAGTGACGTCCACTTTAATTAGAGTGATGGACGGGGCATCGCAGCATGAACAGTGCTCCCCTCTCCTTCCCTTCTGACCAGCGTCTTCAGCACTGGGGAGGAGACCCACACCCAGCAGCCGCTTCGCCCCAGAGCAGTCACGCTGCGCCAGCCATCTACACCGGCAGGGAAGCCCTCCTCAGGCTGAGTCCATGTGCAAAGTTTGCACCTAGGGTCCTGCAGGTGAGCCACCTACAACAGCACCCTCACTTCGGTCCTCGTGCTGTGAAAGTGACACGCGTTTGAATAGTGTGTGCGGGACCGGGGTGCCCCTCCTTTGCAGAAATCAGCAGAGGCAGTGTGGCTTCTGGAGTCGGCCCTAGAAGAGCAGGAACAGAGGAGAGCAAGGGAGGGGCCCTGCAGCCTGGGTGGGTGGACCCCAACGCCTCTGCTGGTTTGTTTCCTGTGGCCTGTGACACAATGCCACCGAGTGGGCGAGCGACGGGAGGTTTGCTCTTGCTCACAGTTCCAGAGCTGTCCTCTTGCTGGCCATGCCCGAGGCCTCGAGGGCATCGTGTCTCAGAGACAGGCAGGGTGCGAGTAGCTGCGCGGCTGCTGGGCGCCTCTCCTTCTGCTTTGCAGCTGCCAAAGTCCGACCGTGGGCTGCACCCCACGAGCTAACCTCCTTCCCAGGCCTCACCTCTAATGCCAGACTAAGTTTCACCCACTTAATTCCTTACTGTGGGGTTAAACTTTCACCAGCGGAGCCTTCGGGGGGGCACCCCGAGGCCGTGGGTGGGGTGATGATTAGGAGCTCCCCATCCCTTACTGCAGAGTGACAGCAACGTCCAGGGGCTCCCTGTGGACCTCCTGACCCTGCTCTCACGCGTGCCCAGAGGACCTTGCAGAAGCTTTCCCAGGAGCCTCTGCCCTCCACTCCCCATTTCACAGAAGGGACACCAGGGTCTGAAGGGCCAGATGTCCTGCTCTGGGGCCTTGAGGTGGGCGAGAGGGGGCGTCTCGGGGGAAGATGGCCCTGTGCGGACTCTTCCCACACTGTTGCTTCTAAAGTTCTTCCTGTGCAAGCAGGCACTCTGCTAAGACGGAAGTGTAGCAGCGTGTTTGGAATCTCCACGTTGTGGAGCGGTGCGGAAAGGCAGGTGTGGAACGAGGAGGCTGCGCCCCAGCTTGGCCACCCTGCCCCAGTGCTGGAGGTCAGCGCCTGGAGTTTGGGCCTGGCTCCTCCCAAGCAGCAGGCGGCTGGGAGGTGCTGAGCGTGCAGGGGTGGGTGGGGGATCACTGCGGTCCCTTCCAGCGTCCTGGGAGCTGAGAGGTAGGGAGGTTCTCCGTGCAGCTTCTCACCATGCCTTGCTCTGCAGGACAAACAGACGACATGGCTGGAGTGGCCAGAGCTCCGGTGGGCTGGACGGGGATGCGGTGGGGGCAGGAGAGCCCGGGGAGGGAGGGCGTGGGCAGGAGCCAGTGCCTGCTGTCTGTCCACTCGGGCTCAGGAACACGCCGCCTTTGATCTCGGCGCAGGGCCAGTCGTCGCCCCTCGGTACACAGCAGACCTGCACCTTGATGCTAACGTCCCTTTGCGTCATAAAAGCAGACTTGTGAAACCTGCAGACATCTGTGTGTGTTGGATCACACTGCTGTCAGCTTGTCACACAGGCTGTGCAGGGCACCTGGGCTCTGCGGGCACTGCCGTCCTCTCCAGCTGAGAATCCCGTCCCATGGGCCCGGGCCCAGAGCTGCGGCCCTCAAGCATTGCTCAGACGCACGTCCCAACACAGTGGCTCGGGCAGCCATGGCCCTGTCCTGGTGCCCGCGCTCCAGGCAGGACGGCACGTGTGCAAGGCGTGGCGGGGCCCTGACGGGCGTGCCCACACTAGCATGTATTGTCACCTCTGTGGTTCCTCCTCCGCAGCCAACCCCCACTGTGTAACTGGCACAGGCATCCTCTGCCATCACTGCGTGCACCGCGGAGAAGACACAGTGCCCGTTTCTTTTAAAAGTCCTGAAGCCTTAGGGAGCTGCCCAGAAGTCTGCAACTTCGCCAGCCTTGCCAAGAAGATGAGCGGAAGCTTCCCCTGAGCCCACCATCTTCCGGGGGCCAGAGGCAGTGGAACGAGACTAAAACTTAGGTACCTTCACAGACCACGTGTCTGTGTCTGTTTCTTGGCCTGGGAAAGCAGAGAAATGGCCAGAACCCTGGTTCTTGGAGCCGGGTGCCCACCTGATGTGGACGGTCTTGCTAAAGTGAAGTAAGTCCTCTTGTAGGAAGCTCTCGGGTTCCCCTGCTCCCCACCAAGGTCCAACAGCCCCGCTCCCAACCAGCAGAACCGGCCTGCAACAGAGAGCAGAGGGAGCAGGGTAGAAGGGTTAGGAGGCCACCGTGCAGCCCACGGCACACGGGCATGGCCTCCTTAGGAGCCCAGGTGTGAACACAGCATCAGGACAGCTGCGATCCCGCCGGCGGTTCTGCTGCTCAGGACGCACCAGAGCCCCAAGCCCAGCAGGACCGAGCCGCTCATCCCGCCGGGTTGGAAGCTGAGTAGCACTCACGCCGATGGGTGTTCTCTCCCTGCAGTGGGGGTAGCCGTGCTGAGGACTGGGGTTCAGCATGTGAGCAAGGGGGCTAGGTGGGAGGAACTGGGGGGTTCCAGGCAGAGCCCCTTGAGGCTATGGGTCCCACACTCAGGGCAGCAGGGAGCCCTCGTGCCTGGGCACCCCGCCGGCCCTCCTCAGGGACCAAGGCTGGTGCAGCTCATCTTCACATCCTTGAGCAGCTGCGGGCACCGCTGCAGGGGCTCAGGCTGCCGAATGGAAAGGAGACTCGAGGGGAAGGAAAAGAATCGCCCTCTCTGTGGTGCCTACAGGCAGGGAGGGCACGGGACGTGTAGCCAGTGCAGGCATGCTGACCGCCTTAGCCCCAGGGCTGCCTTCCTGGCTCCACTGTGTCCATTGCGTGGCCTCTCTTGGTGTCCTTCTCCAGGCCTGGCCATGTGCTGGTGCAGCTGGGAGCAGGGGCCATGTATGCAGCTCAGCTCGACGCCTCCAGAAGGTCCTCAGGTTCCTGAGTGGATTCAAAGGCTGCAGGCCCAAGGTGCAGAGCTGCCCACGTGGCCCATTGGGCTGGTGAGCCGAGAGTCAGCTGCTGGTCAGCCCCACACAGATGTGTGCAGAAGAGTGGCTGGTGCCCAGGGTCCCTGACTCGGCTGAGCCCCTGCGTGGACTGTACCCCGCTGCAGATGACTGCTCCTTGAGGACAGGGAAGGGCAGGTGCTGGCTTCTGGCTGGGGTCTGCGGCCCCTGTCCCCAGGCCTGAGGACACTCAGGTCCCTCTGCTTCTGTGCCTCGGTGGTGCTTGTTCTAATTCTGTGTGTGCTGAGACCCCGTGGGCAGGGCTGCCAGTCCTCTAGCTGACACTCGGGGTTTGTCCAGGCTAACCCAATCGCCCTGCTTTTTATTTCTCCTTCATCCGGGCCCTCTTCGCTCCTACTAGGAGAGATTTCCTGTGCATTACTGTTAGTGCACATGTTTTGGCTGCAAATTTTCTCGGGCTTGATTTATTTAAAAATGTCTCTGCTGTGCCTTTATTTTTGAGAGGCTACAGCCACCAGGCATAGAATTCTAAGTTGGCAATTATTTTTCTTAGCACTTGAATAATCTCATTCAATTGTCTTCTGCCTTCTATTTTTTTCTGCTGGGAAAGCAGCTGTCAAGTTTCTTTCTTTGAAAATGATTCTCCTTCCCCACCTCTCATCCCTCTTTCTTTGTAGGTTTTGTGCTGCGGCGCAGTGCACAGCACATGAAATCAGCCCGACCATCCCAGGCACACGCTCCAGCAGAGCAGGTTTACACCGCCGTTCTGTGGCCACCATCGCCTTCCACCCGAGGAGTCCGCATCTTCAGCCCGAACCCACGGACAGCAGCCCCAGCGCCCCCAGCCCGGGGTCCCAGGGCTCCACCCTTTCTCTGTGACCTCACTCTCCACTTAGCGGTCGCGTCTGAGTGGACTTCATGCTGTCTGTCCTTCTGACACTGGTTAATGCACTTGTCACAGTGTCCCCAGCTTGTCCATCGTGTAGTCCGCATCAGAATTTCCTTCCTGTCCGGGGCTGAGCAACACGGCACTGCGCGGGTGGACCGTGATCTGCTGACCCCTTCCTCTCTTAGACTCTTGGGCTTTGACTGCTGTAAATAACTCTTCCCCGAACATGGTGTGTGCACATCTCTTAGACTCTGCTGACTGTTCCGGGAACAACCCTAAGACCAGCATTTCAGGATCACGCGGCAGACACGGTTTTACGTGATTTAGGGTCAGATGTATCTTCCCTGGGGCTGCAGTACATTCTTATCAACAGTGCACAGCATTCCAGTCTCTGCACACCCTTCCCAAAGTTTATTTTTCTTTCTTACAGTGACCATCTGCATGCGTAAGAGATGACCCAAGTGTCCATCAGGAATTTCCTTCCATCTTCGGTTCACAACCGTTTTATGATAATGTGCCTCTTCAGTGTTTCTTTTACTTATTCTACTGGGATTTCTTGGTTCTGTGACTTGACATATTTAGTATGTGGGGCAATTCTCAGCTCGTGCATCTTCAAGTACAGCTCTGATCTATTTTCTCTCTCCCTACCCCCACTCAGGTGCAGGTTTTAATCATCCCCTACACAGCTTTTATGTTCCTATTCTGTGTCTGTTGCCCTTTGTCTTCTCAGCGACCAGCTTTGGCTGCCTTCCCGCCCATCTCCCAGGCCACTGCTACCCTCTTCGCTCCCGTCTGACTTGGGCCTAAATCTATACAATGACTTCTGGATTGAGTTATTCTGCAGTTCTGTTATTTTCATTTGACTCTGCTTCATACTTTTTAGCTCTTTGTTGAAACGCTTTGTGTCATCAGCTGTCTTTAAATACGCTCGTTAGCTATTTTAACTTGGTGGTATCTCCTCACTTACATCTCCTTTGGAACCAGTTTCATACTCCACCTGCTCCTGGGTTTTGGTACTGGGATTATTTCCGGCAAAGCTGGCCAGTTTTGGTGGAACTTGACATCTGCCTGAACTGAGGCCTAGCCGGAGGCTCTGGGTTAGACTGACTTTCTACAAAGTGGAGTTGTTTTTGCTGCTGATGGTTTGTCAGGGGGGGAAATCAGCCCTGTCTGGACTGGAGTGAGCTGGTCCCCAAGAAGCCTGACCCAGCCCCTCCAGCCATCTGCTGTCCCCCAGCCCCATAAGGCTGCTGGTATTTCTCGCATGGCAGTGGGGACACCCCGTTCAGAAAGGGGAGGTCCTCCTTCTGACTTCCCAGTGCACGCAGAAGTGATGAGATAGAAGGTTCTGCTTCTTTCCACCCAAGCAGGTGGGCTAATGGGCTACTAAGGGCAAATAGTCACTTTTTTCTTGAACTATCAGGTTCTCAAGGGACAAGGATGACTCCTTTCTGGTCTTCTCCCTGTGGGACTTCCAGAGTATTAGGAAGAGAGTTGCGTGCTTTGTGACACTTTCAAGGCAGTTAGATGACATCACTTTGTCTTGTCAAAAGGGAAGCAGTAGTCCATGTGATAGGAGAGAGCAAGGAATCCACACGAGACCCCACTTCAGAGTCCACTCGGGGGTTTCCTTGGGGTGCTTGAAGTCCTGCCGCACCTCCCGGCGCCCTTCAGAGCCCAGGACCTGTGACTTTCATCGTCAAAGTTCTGAAAATCTGGAAATTGCACCCACAACAACCCATCCTGCCGATTGCGGGAGAGAGGCAGCAGACACCGTGGGAAGGATGAGGAAAGTGCGGGGTGTGCGTGAGGCGACTCCCTCTGTGGTCCTGCTTAGGGGTCGCAACAAGCCACACTGACCCCACCTCACGTCTCTCCTCATGAACACACAGAAGGACACATGCAGGAACGTGTCTTTCACAGAGATACCACAGAGAAAAAGTACAGATGGGGAAATGCAGGTGGACAGAGACTCAAGGACCATCCGCCAAACACACAGCATCAACCTGCTCTGGATCGGATTCAAACAACATGTGAAAAGAGGAAATTGGTGTTTGTGAGACAGTGGAAAAGCTGACGGCTGACTTTAGAGGTGATTTTTAGGATTTCTGACATGACCTTGAGACCCATTATCGTGCCTCAAATTGGGAGTCCTCGTTTTTAGAAATGCACGCAGAGATACCTGCAGGAGGCAGCTTGCGATGTCTTGGATGTGATTCTGAAGAGGAGGGAGGGAGCAGAGTTTGAAGCGAGTTTAGATCAAGGAACCCAGCAGGCTGGCCTGG
Source organism: Dolichotis patagonum (assembly GCA_004027295.1). Lineage (NCBI taxonomy): Eukaryota > Metazoa > Chordata > Mammalia > Rodentia > Caviidae > Dolichotis > Dolichotis patagonum. The sequence continues at coordinate 50,096 of PVJX010009212.1, forward strand.
GCCACGCCTCATGCTGGCTGCCGGTGAGGGAGGTGTGTCACACTGCTGGTCGTTTATGTTTGAAATTCTACATAATAAAATGTTTGAAACACGCCAAGAGTGATTAAGCTTTCTTGAGCCTTCAGCCCTGGGCCGGTGACTGCTCTGTGTTCATTCTTCGCTTTCTGTTCTCTGAATTCCCCTGTCCCACTTCCCAGGCTCCAGTGGGAGTTCGGGTGCCGCCTCACAGGACCAGGTCACAGTCCACTTTCTCTCCTCTTGCAGTGGGAGGAAGAGCCTCTGCTGGGGACAGGTGCCACATGTCCCCAGAGCCACAGAAGGGACAGCAGTGGGTCACGTGCCCCATGGTCAGTTGGTCCAGCGCCCCATGCTCAGTGTGGTCCACCAACCAAGTCCTCGTCTTGAGGGGCACAGAGCAGAAGCTTTGTCTGCAAACAGCATCTTGGACACCGTTCCTGCAGGACGACCTGCAGCCAACCAGCCCATCTCTGGAGGGCACAGCGAGGTGGCAGGAGGGGACATCCCAGCCCCAGCCTCTGCACGTTCCCAGTGCAGACCTGAGAAAGCCCTGGACAGCCCCAAGCGCTACCTTCCCACCTAGGAAATGCGGCAGAAGGCAAGCCAGGGTCAGAGGAGCGGAAGCCCAAGAGGTCCTCGGACCCCTGCAGGTAGAGTAGAGGCTCACTGGGTCTGAGCAGGAGGGAAGCCTCTGGCAGGGCCACTTCCTGGCCACATCAGCCCTCTCCTGTCTACACCCAGGCAGGATGCCCTCACCTGGGGGCGTGGAACAGCCGGCTAGGGAGGTCTTGAGCCCAGTGGCTGCTTCCAGGACCTGGCTTGGTCACTGCTTCTGGCAAGAGGATAATAACAAGGCCTTGGGTTTTCAGGAAGTAATTCTGAGGGAGGGCAGAGCAGCTGGGCCACCACTCTGCCGGGGACTTGGGGAGTTCACCTGCAGAAGAACTTGCAGGACCTGTGCCAGGCAAGCAGCCCTCCATGGACAGCTGCAGGGATGCACTGCAGCCAGCGACAGGAAGGAGCTGGGGGTGGCTGCTGTGCCGGGGAGAAGTCTCCCCAGGACCAGCGTCCTCCAGCGTCAGGAGGGGCAGAGCTCGAGCGCAGAGGCCCATGGTACGAAGGTCCGTGTCTGTCTGTCTGTCTGTCTGTCTGCATGTCTATAAATAGGAGCACATGTAGTACAGAGTCACTGTTCACGGCAGAGAAAGGCCATTTTTAGAAAGCATCTGTTCTGTGTTCTCAGTAAATTCAGGGAACTCTGAACAGAGAGGAAGAGCAAGATGACGAAGTGACAGACGAAGATGAAAATGGAACTGGCTGAGAAGCTGGGCCAGGAGGATGGGCTACATGGGAGGGAGAGGGAGGCCTCTTGGCCGCACCCTGGACAGATGGACGGACATGCTGGCCCCTGGTCTGCAGGCCCTGATGCTGAGCCAGCCCAGAAATGGTCCTATGTCTGCACACATTGCCTGCTCTCAGTACGAGAATCCTAAGAACACAGAAAGTGCCGTGAAAGGTGTGCGGCTGGGGGCTCGAGCCTGCTTGGTTGGATTAGATTTACAGCTGGGGATAGAAGGGGCGATTGCATCTCCTCAGTGTCTCCTTATCGCCTCCTACCGTCTTCGTCACCCGGCCCCCTCACCCGCAGGGAATGCTCTTATCGTGGGAAACGGGAACAATGAGCAGAGTGTGCTGCAGACCCCTAAGGACCCTGGAAATAGCCCCTCTCCTTCCTACAGTGTCCCCAGCCACCCCCGTCCCCATCACCCTTGTGTCCCTAAACGCCAGCCTGCAGAGAAGCCCAGCTCTCAGTGGGACCCGCACAAGCTCCCTGGGGCTGTCCCAGCTCCACACCCCAGGCTCTCTGTGTAACCCCTCAGTTCCTGGGCTCAGAGCGCCGAGCTGGCAGGTTGGCCTCTGACTCACCTTCCTTCCCTTCGCTGCCTCTGGGGAGCAGCGGCCACTGGGGAGCAGTTCAGCATCTCAGCTGCCACAAACGCCCTGGGTTCAGGGTGTGGGGGGAAGGTGTGACCACCTCCTGGCTGTCCCTGCACACCCTTGGGTGACAGCTCTGCTCACTCCCGCATCGAGCCTACCCTCGAGCTGGAAGACGGTAACCGCACTTCCAGAGGACAAAGAGCCCACGTGGAGGTGGTGCAATGGGGCAGGGCTGATCGCTTGGGCATCCAGAAGGAATGGGTTAAAGAGAGGGAGGGAAAAATTAAACTACAGCCATGCCTGGCCAGAGAGGACACACACACAGGAAGTGACCAGAGCTCACAGGCCACAGAGCATGGTCTCAGGGAGCTAGAGCAGTGTGCCTGTTCTGGGGCTTATTAGTCACCTAAAGCACTCCAAGTGACAGACAGGTGTGACCCGGGCACTGCTCCTATGCCCTGACTGACCATCACAACCCGAGTGAAGGGAAGCGTAGCTCACGAATGGGGAGTCCTGGGTCTCCCGCCCTCCGGGCAAACACAGACGGGGCTTCCTAACGCCTCTTTGCTTCTGAGGCCCAGACCCAAGCACAGAGCTTCGTTGTAGCCCCACGCTGCCCTGGCTCAGGGAGGCCCGCACCTTGGCCCCCTGGACAGCACAGCAAGTGGCAGGCCTGGGTGAGCGGCCACGCCCAGCTGGAGGGAGGCACCTCCCAGTGGGCCTCCTGTGACTCTGGGGGGCCGCGAGCCATCCTAGGTCCTTTGCTCCCTCAGGGCTCAGGCTTAGCTGAGGACAGGCAGGGCTGGAGGAGCAGACCCTGAGTCCTCCAGAGGAGGGGGACATGGGTGGGGCAATGATAGAGACCTCTGGGGATGCTGAGAGCTGGGCACAACTTCCACCGGGCTCCCTTGGCGCCGTGGCTGTCACTGCTCAAGGTGCCCTTGTGGCCTAGAAGCAGCTCAGACAGCACATGGGGCAGGCAGGGCACGGCGGGCACAGGGAGACCACCACCCAGCCATGGTCCACAGGGAGGGAGGGTGGAGACTCCTCCCAGTCCTTGCCACACTCCTCTCTTGCCGGAAGCCAGGGCGGACTCCTCCTGGCAGGCTGGAAGCCCCCGCCCGGGGCTCAGGAAGGCACCCAAGCCCAGCTCAGGCCTCTGGGAGAGGGCAGGGAGACTCCCCTGCCTCTTCCCTCCCCAGAGCCCCAGGCAATAAGGGACTCAAAGGGTCTGAAGCTGCTGTGGCAGGGCCAGTGCCTCTGGCCAGGTGCTGTTTTGGAATCCACGGAGGTCTGCTAAATGTTCTGGGCTCCTCCAAAAGTGTCAGAGGTTAAACCTCCCACTCAGGGCTCTGTGCTGTCTTTGAAGATGTAATGCTGCTTTGGGGAGAAGGATTCATGCCGTGCAGCAAACAGGAAGCAGGAGTCCTCCTAGCGCAGCCAGGAAGCCAGGACGGCTGCTGCGCTGGCTCTGTGTGGCTGTTCCAGCTGCAGGATGAGAAGCGGCTGAGCCCAGCGCAGCTCCCTGGTGCCAGACGGCAAGGGCCAGGACCCACCTGCAGGGAGCTGCGGCCTTGTGGGAAGCCGAGGGCAAGCATTTATCTCCCGTAATTGTTGACTTTGACTTCTTTTGTTTGTCTCTGTGTTTACTTGCCTTTCGCCTCTCTGCATTGGCATTTCTCCTATTTGGATGCTTTTCCCCGAATTTACTAATAAACACTGCAGCAGAGGCTGTTGGCATTGTCCCTCTGTCCGTCCTGCATGAGAGAGGTGCTTTCCCGGCTTGGCCCTCGCTCCCCTCTCGGTGGAGGTGTCCTGCCCAGCGGCCACGCTCCCCTGGCTCATGCTACCCATTGGCTTTCATTATGATTTCTGGATTTGGAGACGTGCAAAAAAACCAGGGTTTTCCTTCCAAAAACTTCAGTGCTATTCAATTCTAGAACATTTCCATTTTAGTTTTTCCTATTTAATTCTTTGATGGATCTGAATTTATTTGGTTTTAAAGAAATTGGACTCAAACCGTGTTTTTTTTCCACACTCCAAGTCATTTGTCCCAAAATATTTTTCCGCAGAATAAAATCAGTATTCTTGTCACGAGAGCCATCTTTCTGTCTGGAGCTGATCTGGCTGTCTGTCCAGCCCTGTAGGCTGCCACAAAGTCTCGAGGACAAGAGTGTCAGTACATCATTTAATTCCCGTGGACTTCCCCCTGGACCTAGTTCTTTCTGACAGTTCTTTCTGGGGTGTATGGGTCTTATTTTCCGTTTTAGGCATCTGGGATCTTCAATTTCTTACAATGAGTATTATTTTATCTTGTTATTGAAAAATGAATAACAACAGGAAGAAATTACTCAGGATACAAAGCCCCTGAGCCCCTATAATCTGCCCTCTACCCCCAGACACCAGCCCCCCCAGGACTGACACCTCCCCACCCCCCACCCCGGGGAATCCTGCACCCAAAGGTCGCTCAGGGCACAGCACCCTCCCAGGCCCTTTCCAGCCTGCAGCCTAGGCGAGTGCCCAGAGCCCCGCCTGTCCTGCCTACATGGTGCGCTTTGCTGCGAGCACCTTGCTGGTCCTCCCCGGCTTCTCTCCCCCGAGGGACCTGTGTCCTCTAGGCCAGGTCCGTGGTCCCAGCCCCAGGTCTCTGGGCGGTGTGGATTCTCCCAGTGTGGCCGCTGCTGACTCCTCCCTCCTTGTCTGTGGTGCTAGAGGCTGGGCCGCCCCAGAGACTGGTTTAGTGGTAGAAAGGGGCAGAAATGACCAGGCAGGGATGCCCCGCCCTTCCCCGTCCCTCAATGGCCGCACCGGCTGTGCGTCCTAAGCTGAGTCCTCCTGAAGGCTTGCTTCCAGGCGGAGGCGCTGTTTGCCAGCGGTCTGGTGGTCTGCAGCAGCCCCCTGACTCAGGGCTTCCACAGGACTCCCCGCTTGCTCTCATGACGCCATGGGCTGCCTACTTCCTGCACGGGAGCAGTGACACAGACGCCACGTGCTCCGTTAGTCAGTTGAGTGCCATCCAGCACTTGCGAGCTTCCCCCGTGGGGAAGGAGGCTCCGTGGATCCCCTCAGGCTGTGCGTGTTTCAGCTGTGGGCGGGATAGGGATGGAGGCTAAGGTTGGGCCATCTTAACAGATGGACAGAAACCCAGAGACGGGCACGGCAGGGCAGGAGGATCGGGCCCCTCGGGGTGGAAATTCCTCTCTGCTGAGGGAGAGCATTGCTCAGAGCTGCCTCCTGACCAGAGCTCCGTGCCGCTGCCAGGAGATCTGAGAAAAGCCTCTGCTTTTCCAACACTAAAGCCTTTTCCCTTTGCCTGACATCAGAAATTCCTTGGTTCCACTTCAAAGGACCCGAGATGCCAGTTCTAGGAAGCACTGGCCAGATGTGCTGGCCTTACACATCACATCCAGCCCTGCCCTTGTGTCCGTGTGGCTTCTGTGCCCGCTCCGAAGACCACTCAGAGGCCTGCAGGAGGGCTCCCGGGGCCATGCACAGCCCAGGCCCCCGGTGGCCCAGGGTAAGGTCTGGACTCCCAGGGATAGGAGGAGGTCTGTGGAGAAGCAGCTTCCAGGACCCCTTCCCTGGCTCCTCCGTGGCCACTCGAGACAAGTATGGCCAGGGTTCCTTCTGGGAAGCTCCTCTTCCTGACAGAGAAGGGTAGAGATGACCAGCAGTGTCCTTGTCCTGCACATCAAGATGAGGGTGTCCCATAGGACTCAGAGGAGGCTGCCAGTGCCCGTTAGGGATGGCAGGCGACAGGTGACCAGAAGCCCGCTCACGACCATGATTCGAAGTTATCGGGACAAATTGCCCTCGCAGCAGCTCTCAGGCGTCCCTGGGCATGGGTGGCCTGCTGCTTGCAGTGACGCTGAGGGACAAGAGTGAGCGGCCTCCAGCTCTGGGCCATGCAGCACCCAGCGGAGACCTGCAGGCATGAGAGTGTAACCAGGCCCAGGCCCCATGCTGTGCACCCCCTGCTCGTGGGCTGCACCACACTCTGGTCTCAGCATAGGGTCTCTAGTGAGAGCCGAGAGCCGGGGAGCCCTGGGGACGCAGGGAGCGAGGCAGCAGGCTCAGAGCAGCAGGGCAGCCAGGAGCTGGCCGCCACTCACCGGGGTCACCTGGGTCACCTGGGTCACCTGGGTCACTGGGCCAGGGCGGCAGCGGGAGGTGTGCAGTACACTGCCGGCACCCCGATGTGCTGGGGGTGGAGGCGCGAGCCAGGCCCTCCCTCACCCGCCTCCTCCACGTGGCCGTGGTTGTGCAGCACAGCTGACGCTGGAGATGCAGACCCTCAAGGCCCCCACAGAGCACCGAGTGCAAATTCCCACTTCAACAGTGTCCTGCGACTGTGATGCCACAAACCTACTCGGTGCCGCCTGCGATGGCACAGAGGAGCCCAGGTGGACTGCAAGAGCCCCCTTCTCCACGGCACGGGACATTAGAGACCACCCTGGGCAACACCCAGGCTCCCTCTCTGGGCGCAGTGGGCTGTTTCCCCCATGAGAGCAGCATGCAAGTTCACGCCCTGAAGGCCTCTCTCTGAGCCGCAGTGTCCTCTGGGATTATGTAAACAGGTGGATAAAGCAAACAAGCCTTAAGCACAAGGAGCGACCAGATGAACTTGGGGTGCAGACCAGACCCAGTCCTTGTCCGGGGGAGACAGCTGAGGCCACTGGACACCGTCCAGAGCCAGCTGCCAAGGGGAAGGGGGCAGACTTGGGATTGAAGCATCCCCAGGGATCAGGCAACCCCAGGCACACAGCGCGGGTTCAGTCCGCTAGCTGAAGGACAAAGACAGAGAGACTGGGGTGGCAGTCCGAGGCCTCCGACATTCACGCAGCGGGAGAACTCACTGGGCTGGTTCGAGGGTCATACTGTAAAAAAGGCGACCACAGCTGACATGCAAGAAAGAGTCACCGCAGGCAGAGAAGAACTATGTATTAAAACTGCTGTGCACTGTCCTGGGCCTAGTTGTGCCCCTTGCCTGCCTCCGAGGCACCAACCTTCCTGCCCAGCCGTGCAGGGGTCCTTGTATTAAGATGGTCCAGCCTCGGCCTCCATCCCTACCCCACCACAGCTAAAACACACCCCAGCCTGTGTGGGGGTCCCCAAGCCTGGTGGTAGTCAAGGCACCCCAAAGCCTCCTTCCTATGAGGTAGGGGCTGAGCTCACAAGTGCTGGCTGGGGCCAGCTGACTGACAAGGCGCATGGTGTCCGTGTCACTGCTCCCCTGAAGGGCATGGTTCTGGGGATGAGAGGCCAGCGAGGCGAGTGAGCAGAGCCGGTGGGCACGAATGCGTCACCCAGCCTCCGGTGACAGAGGGGCACACAGCCTGGGCGGCACCCTTGCCCTGCGCGGCCCACCGCAGAGCGCCGGGCACCTGGGGCCCTCCCATCTGCGTGCTGCTTCCTTGTGCTTCTGGTTTTGTCATCACAGATGCCACCTCTGAATGTCAGTCCTTTGGAAAGCCCTGCCACGCCCCTGGCTGTGCCGCAGGAAACCAGACAAGCGCACCTCGCTCCGTGCCCGGAGGGAGCAGGGGCCGCTGTCTCGGGGCCCAGCGTGCCCGCGTGCAAGTGACCACACACACCCACGGACGCCAGGACAGACCCAGCCCAGCACAGCACAGATGCAAGCTCAGAAACTGCCTACAGGCAGGTCCGCAGCCAGGGCTCCGTCATCCGCATGACTGCGTCGCACCTCTCACGCCCCTCCCCTGCCCAGACACAGCTCGGTGAGGCCAGCATGGCACCTGCAGCTGGCTGGACGCGGGGCCTCCCTTCCGCATGCCTCCGCTCCCGAGGGTTTGCTGAAGGGGCTCTGGCCACGTGACGAGCGCCAGGACTCAGCAGCCCCAGTCTGTCCTCAGTGGCGAGGCTGTAAAAGCTTCAGCCGCTGCAGCAGAAGGAGAACATTTGCCAAAGTGGCATCAAAATGCTCAAAACAAACTTATTAGTTAATGCTGCCCATCACCATGACAACCAAACAGCCAGAAACAAACCGTTAGCGCACAGATTTATTACCGTGGAAGGTTTCGTTAATACCATTCCGGAGGTATATTATTTTCCACTTTCAGTGGTAATAAAAATTTTTTAAAACTAATTTAAAATCCAGCTGGAGAGGCCAATCCAGCTCACAGCTCAATACATGACCTGGGGTACAGGCAGGCCCCACAGCCGTGGGGACGGCAGCTGTTTCCCTGCTGGACAGAGCAACCGGCCACCTGGCCCTGTGTCCAGTCCCAGCCCTGACTCCAAGAGCAGAGCCCTCACCTGCATGGACTGGAATGCTCTCACCTGTGCAGTCGGGCACCTGGGGCTCCTCAAGGATGTCTTAGCCCCAGCAGCAACCCAGGAAACCAGGGTCTGGGCAGCCAAGGCTTCGGGCACCTTGTGGGCCCCTGGGAAGCACCCGTCTCCTCCCTCCTGTTTGTTACCCAGGTGGGGAACAGTGGTTTCTCTGCAAAGTGCTGCCCCGTCCCCTCTGCTGCTGTATCGGGGACAGCACAAGGGGCAGGAAGGTGGGCATGGCTCTGTGCCAATAAAACTAGTTACAGAAGTGGCCAGATTGACCCCAGACAGCTGGTCCACCAGACACGGCCAGTGAGGATCAGTCAGTGAGTCAGGACGGGCACACGGTCCCTCCCATATCCAGTCCAGCCAGTGGGGACTCACCATCCCAGGGACACGGAAGCCTGGGGACGATGACCTCCCGGGGGGTGCTTCTGGTAGCCAGGAGCTGGTGGACTGAGGCCCAGGCTGAGGGCCAGGGAGGCAGCTGCTGTCCCAGCCGCCTCTTCCCCTGCAGTCCCCACCCAGGTCACACCCCCTCCTCTCTTCCAGTGGTGACAGCAGTGCTGGTGACAGCAGTGCTGGTGACAGCACGGGGCCTGCTGACTCCTGGCTGCTGCTCGGTGCCCAGTGTGATCCTTTGGCCATGTGCTGATGGGGACCCTGGCTGTGGTCCTCGCACCGGGACCTGGTGCTGGCGTCTGCTGCGTGCACTCTGCTTTCCTGCGGGCCGCTGAGTGACGCTGGTGAGGAAGCCCCATCGCTGCGCTGACTGGCACCACTGTGAGCACTGCTCTCCGGCCTTGTGGACCCCAGCCTTGTGCCCAGAGGCCTGGCCGCTCAGGTCCCTCCCCCGTCTGCCTGAAGCCTGCAGCCCAACTCCCCGACACAGCCCTGTGCCTCGCTTCCTCCCTGTCCCTGCTGCCATGCCGGCTCCTGGCCATGGTCTCATCTCTCCTGGTCTCATCTCTCCTGGGGCCTCCGTCTCGCTCCCTGTGGCCCCTGCCCTGGTCCTTGGCACCCTTGAGACATGCAGCAGCAGCCCCCTCACAGGGGCTCCACTGGGCAGGTGGTTTGGCTCCTTCCTGTGATTCTCAGAGGTCTGTGCGGCTTTGTCAGGCTGTAGGGGGTTCATCCATCTCATGTCCACAACCCCGAAGGACACTGCGCTATTGTCCACAGTACAAGGTCCAGCACAGTCATACAGGGACCCTTGACTCAGACCCGGCTGGCCAGGGTGGCACAGGGTGCCAGGCATCTCCTGTAGACTCCAACTTCCCACCCCTGACTTGGGGGCACTGCTTCCAAATCCCTCCAAACCCCTGCCCCACGGTTCCCTCCCTATGTGGGTCCAGCCTGGGACCCTCCTCAGGTGGACTTCCAGGTGCAGCGCTCCTCTGGCCAGTCACTCAGGGAGGACATGGCCACCAGGGCACAGGGTGGAGTGAAGGGAAGGTAAGCAGGGCTCTGGGGAGAACGCCTGTCTGCTCAGAGTTGGGAGCCACAGAGGGTGAGGCAGGAGGGGACGCCATGGCACTACCAGCACCAAGACCACAGCGGGAGAGCGGAGAGCAGGAGTGCTGTGTGGATAGAGGGGGGCATGGGCTGGCAGAGGAGAGGAGCTTGGGGAGGACCAGAAGGCGGTGTGGGCGCCTCGCTGAGTTTCTTGTGGCTGTGGCTCAGAACACCCGAGGCTGTGCACTCCACAGAGCGAAGTACAGCTCGGGATTCTGGGGCTGGATGTCTACACAGCACGGCACCAGTGTTTCAAAGCTCCTGGCTGTATCACAGCACTGTGGAGACACAGAAAGAGAACGGGCACTCGCTTTGTTGTGGTCCACTCTCCTGAGAACTAACCAGTCACGGGAGACCTTGGCCAAGCCCTCAAGATGCTCATTAGTCCCTTCCGAGGACCATCAGGTCACCTCCTGCCAGGCCACACCTCCTAGTGCTTCCACTTCCTCCATCCTCATTGTCACCCCGACATCCAAGCTCCTGCTACTAAAACCTGCAGCACAGACCACCGTGTCCCACAGCAGCTGAGCCCAAGGAGACGGCGGTGTCTGGCCAACATCGGCTGTTCATTGCCATACGCCCGCCAGCTGTCCCGGCAGAGGGCAGGCTGGGGGATGCCAGTCAGACGCTGGGTGGGGCAGGATTCCTCGGATGCCAAGCAGGTTAAACCAGAGGAAGGAGAGGAGGCTGGGAGTGGTCTTGAGGTATGGGCAACCAGGACTGCGCTCCTCGCCTTTGATTCCCGAGTGTTTTCCCCACACCTCGGTGGGGAGAAGGGAGGTGGCCTGCCCAGCACTGCGGTGACACGGATGTGACGCTTTGTCCCCAGGGCGCCCCTCCTCTCCTCATGCCAGGAGCAGGCTGTGGCTCACAGTTCCCACAGGAAAGAGTGGGGTCAACCATCAGACAGACCAACTGGGACGGGAGCGTGGCTCCTGGAGTCACCGCACACCACCTTCTCAGGATTCGCTGAGAAATACCGACGACCGAGTTGTTTCCCATTCAGAATTGATACCGCTGACAGAAACAGTGCACAATAAAGCCAACAGAAACTGGAGCTGCACCCCGTAAAAGGCTCCATGGGTGAAAGTGAATGAAAACTCATTGTTTACATTGAAAACTATGAAATTTAAACTAGGAAAAATGAGAAATCATCAACGGAAACCAAAGCCGGCAGCATGTAAAAGTACACATGTTAAATTTGATATTTCTATTGACAGAGGAATAAAAACTGTTGACAACATTTAGATCTAGATCTATGCGAATTATTCAAGAAATTTGCCTTCGTGGGAATAACAGCCCTCAAAGAAAACATGTTGGACCAGAAGGTACAATTGTTAAAATTAGATGTGCCAAAAAAACAAAAACTCCCCAAAATGGGTCAGTCAATCATCACGGAGAAGAATGGGAACTGGAGCGGAGATACAGGGCCGAGCTGCTTGGCAGAGAGGGCCTGTCACTCAGTCGTTTCCTGCCCAGGGTCAGCGGCAAAGGCCACCTGTGACTGACCAGCACACAGCGGCGGGGGACGTGAGGGCACCGTGCGGCCCAGCCCAGTGGTCAGGTCCCATGTGGGCCGCTGGGCCACTTTCTAGAGCACAGGGGCCGGGCGAGTGAGGACAGGGAGGACACCAGGACACCCTCTGGGAGGGCCCCCAGCTGCGTGGCTCCTAAGCCTGAGGTCGGGAACCGTGCGGCGGGTGCAGGCATCCAGAAGACACTGTGGGTGGAGTGTGCGGGGCAGACGTGGGGCTCTGGACAGTTGTGATCCAATTTCTCCCAGAGGGCTGGGCCGAGGACAGGGGCCAGCGGCTATGAAGAGGTCCCGACCTCCCAGGGCCCAGCTCTGCAGAGCCCAGGCTGCCCACCTGCCTCTACTTACAAACGTGGCTCCACATGATCTACTGTCCTTCCTGTGTCCATCTCACGTGTCCTTTACCCAAGACCACGGCTGCCCGCCCTGCACTGTGGTTTCTTCAGCAGAACAAAGAGCCGAAGCCCCTAGGATGGCAGGAGTATCACAAAGCTGTGTCTGCGAGCCTGGGGCACTTTTAAAAGGACCATAGTCACCACTGCCCATGCAGTGAATGGGAGGCAGTGAGGGCACCCTGGGGAGAGCCGAGTACCCCACGACT
>PVJX010009213.1:0-61952 GCA_004027295.1 Dolichotis patagonum
TGAAAACTTTTTAGCTTTAGCTTTATTTAAAAACTTCTGGTATTTTGCAATCTTCTCATCCAGGGCTTTAATCACTGCTTTAGTGTCGTTTCCCACTTGCTCCTCCTGGGACTCCTGATGAACCTCTTCACTGTCCTCATCTTCTGCTTGCTCCTGCTCCTGTTCCTCCTCACCAGCAGAAAAGCTCTCCAGCTCGTCTTCAATGTCTGACACCTCCACAGGAACCAGGTCATCCCCAGAAAACTGGGGCACGACATTGATTTTGCCAAAGTTCTGGCGAACCCGTGCAAGGATTTGCTGCATCTCAGAGTTAGCACCACGGGGATGGTCCTCTTCTTCTTCTTTCTCAATGACAGATTCTGAACCTTTACCTACAATCTCTGCAGTTTCCTCCTCCAAGTTGTTCTCGGTTGTTCTGGTACCATCTTCCAAAGATGAGGAAGAAGGAAGCTATCAAAGCCAAGAAAGAGTGTGTCAGGGAGAGAAATGGAATCAGGAAAGAAAAACTGAATGCTTGAATTCACACCTTGCTCTTGAATAAGCAGTTCTCTACTTAGAACTAAGGGAAACATTTGGAGACATCTTGAAAGAAGAATGTAATACCAGCATGGGAACTTCATGAGCAAGGGCTCAAATGAACACTCTGGGCTCAGGAATGCCACAATGACTAGCTGTTCCTACATGCCATGCTTTTCACTGGTGCTTTCCATGTGTATCAATAATTTCACATTTGCAATCCAGACTCACAGAAATGAAGTGATTTTTCCAAGTTAGGAATACAAGGTAAGTTGGGTGTGATGCTACATGTCTGTGATCCTAGCACTCCAAAGGCAGAAGGTTGGAGAATGTGAAGCCTGTCTAGGCCACATACTGAGTTCAAGGCCAAACCTGTACTGCTCAGTAAGACCTTATCTCAAAAACAGAGACTTCCAGGAAAATGGCAAAGAAAGAACCTCTCCAAGTTTTGGTGTCCAGGTCCTGGAATATAGCAACATGAAAGAGAAGCAGAGAAGTGGGTCCCACGGACAGAGGAAGGATCTGAACTGAGACTTCAAGCCCATAGAGAAAAATAACTCGGTAATCCAGCAAAATTAAGAAAACCAGGGAGAGTGGCCCTGCTGGCCAGAGAGAAGCAGCAAGAAAGCCAAGCAACCTCCCTGTGTGCCAGTGGAGGCTCTGCTGGTTAGGGAGAAGCAGCAAGGAAGCTGTGCAACAACCTGTGTGCTGCCGGCCAGGGAGAACCAGTAAGGAAGCCACATTCACCTTCCTGCCTCCTCTCCCATAAACAACTAGATGCAACACAGGCTGAGAAGTAGTAACTAGCAACCTTCCCTATCTGTGTTGTCTTACTATCTGTGCAAGCCTAGGGCCAGTAGTCTGAACAACTACTTACTTATTTACTGGTACTTTATTTATTTATTGGTACTTTATTTATTTATTGGTACTGGGGATCAAACTCACGACCTTGTGCTTGCCAAGCAGGTGCTTATGCCACTGAGCTAAATCCCTGGCCCTGAGCAACTATTTAGAGGATAACAATGTGCAATATAGTAATGACTGGATTTTCTACTGTACTATCACTGTTTTGTCTCATTGCACCCTTCTGTTTTATTCCCTTTAAAAAAAAAAAAAAAAACAAACAAACAAAAAAAAAAAAAAAAAAAAACAAAAAAAAAAAAAAAAAAAAAAAAAAAAAAAAAAAAAAAAAAAAAAAAAAAAAAAAAAAAAAAAAAAAGTACTGGGTAAAATGCTGAACAAGTCAGGAATCCATAACATCCAGGAAATTATATACAAATTTGTAAATTCTTCCAGTAAAACAATTTTTAGTTTTCAGACTCTCAAGAGGTATCAATCCAATCAACTAAAACAAAAAGCAAGCAACCAAAAGAGAGGGAAAGAGAAATAGAGAGAGAGAGTCAAGAGTAAGTGGAACATAATAGTTCATGGATTTTTAAAAAATACAGGATCTTGCTGTATTTAAATAGTTCCAAGTAGCCTCGAAATCACAATGACCCTCCAGCCCCAGCCTCCTGAGTGCTGGGATTATTGGTGTGTACCACCATGCCTGGCTAATAATTCTGAAGAATTACCTGAATTATTTAAACTTAATGACTAAATGTGGAAGAAGGACTGAAGGTAATCCCAGTGTTTCACACATGCTTACAAGAGAACAGTGATGCTGATTCCAGAACAATGTTTGGGTCCAGTTCACTCAAACTCCTCAGTAGCTTCCTGTCCATCTTCCTCCCCTTCTGCTCTGTATCCAGCTAGTGACATCTCTTTAGCACTCCGGATACAATAAGCATACCCCACATTGGTGCTCTGCCTGCCAGAGTGTCTCCTCTGTAGACACTCTCTTGACTCCTGCCTTGTATCATGAAGGCCTCTGTAAAATGTCACTTTCTCAGAGGAATTCTCCAGCCACCCCACCTATATTTGAAAGCATTTACCTGCCTTCTTCAATGCCTTACCCTGGTTTCACTTTCCTCAGAGTACACAGTATCTTTTGACATTATGAACTTAATGAATGCTCTCTGCCTCCCTGTGATATAATACACACACATATTTAGTCTTTTGTGTGTTTGTCTTTTTTGAGACAGGGTTTCACTATACAGTTCAGGCTGGCCTTCAATTCATGTTAGCCCAGGCTGGCCTCAACTTCCCAGTGATCTTCCTGCCACAGCCTCCCAAGTGCTGGGATTACAGTCATGTGTCACCAAGCCCAACACATATTTAGTCTTTATTCCAGGTCCTAGCACAGAACTCTTAAAACCCTTATAATACGAGTATCTTGTTTTTCATAAGTAGCCTCTTTTCATCACATCTGAGTTTTAAACTGACATAATAATTCATGGACAGAGTCCTAGACAGCTTCACGATGAGGGTGGTGGTGGAGACTGAGCCTCCGTAAAAATTCCAAATAGGGTCCAGGAGCTTTTAGAGTTGAACACAGGATACACTAGGAGAGGTAACACATAAGAGGGCATGGAAGCTCTGTGCTTCCTTTTTGTATCTTGCGTGGGCATATCTTCTATTCAGCTTTCTCACAGTAACACACTGGGAGTCATAAATAAAGGCCTTTTCTGAGTTTTGTGTTGGTCTAGCACATTAATAAGCCCCTGAACCTCTAGAACTGAATCTGGAGTTAGCTGGGCATAAGAGTGGGTTGCCTAGGAACCCATCGGCACCTGGCATCTGAATTATTAGGACACTCAGCAGATGCTGGAAAAGTACAGAAGTGGAGTGGAAAAACATATGCACACAGGGAAACAAATGCAGCAGGGCAGGGCCTTATCCCCACTTCACTGCAGCACCTCTAGTTCCCACAATGCCTGCTACGTAGGAGACGTGGCACACATGACTGAATAACAATACACAAAAGAGAACTGTTTTGCTTGGTGTGGTTTTAGCAGGGTGAGGGAGGAGAAACACCAGCTTCGGGCATGCTAATTTTGAATGCTGGAGAAAATGTTTGAATGGCATTACCTAGATACAGCTACAACTCTGGAAACAGTTTACAAAGAGAAACCAAGGCTATATGGACCCAAAACAGTAACAACATAGAAGCAAAACTTGGAGCCAACACTTTAAACAGACTTGGCTGAGTTCTGAAAAAGGACCTAGACACAGGAAAACAAAGCCTTGGGGCAGTCCACTGCCAGGGTAAGGGAAGAGGGCAATGGGACGTTGTTGGACCTAGCTCAAAGGCCCCAACCATAAGACTTCCTTCTTGGGCATCATCAACTATACCACTCTGCTTTCTCATTTGAGTATGACCTTCTTGAGGGGAAAAGCTACTACTCATTCCCTTGTTCCCTGTGTCTGGCACATGGCTGCTTCTAAAAAATGTTCTACAAATGAAATCTTGGTGATGACTCTGTTCCTCACATTTAAGAAAAGACAGAGGTACCAAAAAATTCCTTACGTTTTCTTCTTCTTCTTTTTGTTTTTTTTCTCTCTTTCTGAGACAGGGTTTCACCATACAGTTCAGGCTGGCCTTGAGTTCACTTTATAGCTCAGGCTGGTCTCAAACATGCAATAATTCTCCTGCCTCAGCCTCATAAGTACTGAGATTACAGGTGTGCACCTCCGTGCCTGGCTTTTCTTTTGTTTTAGACAGTCTTGCTACGTAGTCCAGGCTGGCTTTGAACTTGCAGTTCTCCTACCTCTCCCTCCTAAGAGATTACAAATGTGCACCATCATGTTCAGCCTAACTACCCACATTTAATAAGCCCTCTTTTCCCAAGGCCCTAAAAAGGGTATCTAAGTTTGGTCTTCTATAGCACTTCTGCCTACTATTCTCCAATGCCACCTCCAACAAGGTCAAAACAGTGGTACTCTGGACTGAGAAACTGAACCTAAAATACCTACTTCAAAGGAGTAAGACGCTCCACAGATGGAGGCAATAAAAGCTGTACACTATCAGGATGGGTAAACTCGATTTTCAAGAGCTGAGTGCACCCAATTCTTACCTGGGGGGTGGTGGGCATCTCTGCATTGGGTGGCTTGACAAAGAAAGGGATTCGGCCCCTTTGCCAATCATTAAGGACCATCTTGCCCACAGTCTGCAAGTCAGGCTCTCCACCCTGAAATATCAGGAAACATTCTCAATTAAATACAAAGAACAGAACCAACTGTCATTATGGGGGCATTTCAGTTGTCTCAAGTCATTCATCTCTACCTGTTTGACAAGCTTTATATGGCTCACATGATACAGCATATGAAACAGTCCACAGGGGCCGGGGATTTAGCTCAGTGGCTTAAGCGCCTACTGGCAAGCGCAAGGTCGTGAGTTCGATTCTCGGTACCAAAAAAAAAAAAAAAAAAAAAAGAAAAGACACAGTCCATACCTCCCAAGAGGCCTGCAGTTAATACCAATCCAAAACCTCAGACCCTAGCTCACCTTTAGTAATTTCCCAGTGCGGAAAGCGAGCTTCTCAAGAAAATCCTCAGCGTTTTCCCATGAATCAATCTTGTATGTCTTACTGATATATTCTGGCTTTGCTCGTTCTAGGACAGCACCAATGTGGTCTTCAGGAGTCTTAATTTTTTCTACTTGAACCTAGATATTAATAGAAATCTCTTGCTTATAAACTCTACTGTAGAAAAAGAGAAGTTTCCAGTGTTCTTTGTAACATGAAATGGATTTCAACATCATAAGATGTGTGGAGCCTGGCAAGAGCCTGTCTCCAAGATGGCGAGACATGGTTGGTTGCAAGAAGCACTGCTCAAAGCTCACCACAGCCACCCAGAACTCAGCACTAATCCTGGCTTACCACAAACTTACTGGCTTCCGCAAACAGTTTGCATCTGGAATGCTCCAGGCTGCCCACATGTAGAAATGGTTAAAAGTCTGCCAATCCCAGCATAGCAGCAGAATGGAATAGTTTAAGAAGGGAACAGAGGAATGTGCACAAGATGTATGGCCAGAAGCATGGTTAAGGTTAGGGGAGCCACTGAAAGTTTTCAGTCATGTTTAGAAACAAGTGAGGAAATGACTGAGTTCCAAAACAACTCAACCCATAAACCCAAGAAGATGAATTATAACTAAACATAAACAGGCCCTGCTTGCCTCTGGATTCTGTGTGTAAACTACAAACTCTATTGTGGGATGATACTGACCAGATATTCTCATGGTTCCACTAGTTCCCCAAGCAGGATACAATGGAAGGAAAGGCCGCCTTGCTTAGCATCATGTTCCTAAAGTTTGGTTAGACAGCCTGACCCCACACTGCCTTCTGAATGAGAAAAAATCAAAGGTTTCCAGGATTTCCTAAGAGCACTCCCACCAAACAGAGGCCATTAGGATGAAATACTCACAACGCCCTTCAGCACAGTGTCCGTCTCTGAGTCCTCAGAAGGGTAAACGACACCTGGACAGTCGATGAGAAATATCCGACGCATCAACGTGATATACTGCCAGACCTGCAGTCAGAAAAGTCAAGAACACACCATGCATTTACCTTCACAAACCCCACATCCTGCTACATGAAGCTAGAAAGGAAGGAGCCAAAAAAAGCAAGCAGCTAAGTAATCAAGTTCTCCTCTAAGATATTTCTGCTAAGCATAAACCAAAGTTTCTATAAGCTAAGAGCTCCACAATAAGGTAGAGAAAGGATTTCCATCTAGTATTGCATAATACTACTCAGGGAATCACTCTCTGAGTTTTAGAAGTATTTTCTGGACCATAGTACTATTAGGCTCACTGCTCTAACCAGAACCATGCTATTCCCCAAACGCTGTGCTCCAAGTACTGTCCCTCAGTCATGAGAATCTGCAAAGGCTGAGTTTTCCTCTTTTTTTTTTTTTTTTATCAGTACTCAGGATCGAACTCACAGCCACGTGCTTGCAAAGCAGGCGCTTATACCACTGAGCTAAATCTCCAGCCCTGAGTTTTCCTTTTTAACCCAGGCATCAAAATTCTTTGTGTTAGCTTTGTTCCTCAACGTAAAAGGTTGGAGTGACAATTTAAAACAGACTTAAATATAAATGGCATTAACTAAATCACATCAGAGCTACATAATGGCATACAAAGTATAGTCTTAAAATGGACAGCAATTCTAAATTACTGTATTCTAAATTATTCTATGGAGAACTGTATTCTAAATTATTCTATGGAGAACTTCTCTTCAAGAGAAGTAGATAGGGGCTATGTGGGCTCAGTGGTAGAGGCTTGCCTAGCATGCAAAAGAACTGGGATCTAGGTTGTACATTCCTTTGAATCATTTTAAAATCTACCTCCCTACCTGTGGAAAAGCTGACTTTAATGAAATCTGTCCCTAATACCAAACAGTTTGGGAACTTCAAAAATACAGAGAAGTAAAACCCGTCTAGTCAGATATACCTTTGTTTCACCTGCAATAGGGGCCACGTTGCAAACTTTCTTGGAACGCAATGTGTTTATCACAGAGCTCTTGCCAACATTTGGATAGCCAATGAACCCCACGCTGATCTGTTTCTTGTCAGTGTGCAACTGTGCAAAACAAGAAGACATACCACATACATGCAGTCATGAAAATTCCTTAGAACAAACAGGTTGTGTTTTTTTGCTAACATAAAGAATACAGTGCAAAACTGATAATACGAGTTGATTTTAAGCCCAGACACAAACCAGCTATATCACCTGAATGAAATGGATACTTATTAATAGATCAGAGGTGAATTATTTCCTCAATCACCCATGTGAAATTACACTTAGGGAAAAAAACAAAACAAAACAAAAAACAGAACTTCAACAGGGTTCTGCACTTGACAATTCTATGACATCCTCCTCCTTTTTTTAGGGGGCAGGTACTGCAAATCAAACTCACAACCCTGTGCTTGCCAGCCAGGCACTGTGCCAGTGAGCTATATCCCCAGCCAACCCTTCCCTTCTTTGTATAATACATTTAACATTTTTATTGCTACAAACAACAAAAGGGAAAAAAAATACTCTCAAAAGTTAGACCACTGGGTGACAGTTTCAAGTAGACAGAGTATAGCCTGTTACCAAGAAATACACTACAGTGGGCATAGTAACATGTGCCTGTAAGTTCCAGGAGGATCACTGGGGCACACGGGTATGGGGAACCTAGGCAACACAGGAACATACCCATGGTGGAGGAGGGTAGGAGGAAGAACAACAGCAAATGGATGCGACTTCTGCCTGAAGAGGCTGGACTGAACATACATGCTAACCTCACTCCTTCCCCAAACTCCATTAGGATGACAGCAGTGGGAATCAAATACACTTACAAAACCAAAGAACAAAAAGGAGATGAGACAGCTAAGTGGCTGAAAAGATGGAACTGGTGGCAGACACCTTTAAGGACAGGACTAAAATCAGAAGTACTGGCAGCAACCCTGCTGAAGCAGCCTACACCTCAGCACAGGCACACAACATCCATCCCAACAGAAGGAAGCCCAGGCCCTTAGAATGTCATGATTTTTGAAAATCTAAATGTCTGAAAATTTCAGACTGGAAGGGACCCAGTTTTAGAAACATCAGCAAGAGGCAAGGGTTCTCTGGGTCATTAATTAAAGTCTAAATATCCAACTGCCAATTTCTCCAAAGCTCTCCGAGTCCTGGTAGCAAGATACCTACAGCTCCAGAGCTAGAGACTAAAAGACCCTTCCCTAAAAATATTCATGGTTTTGCCGTGACCTGGGGTGCTGGGAGAACAAGGAACTCCTCCCCTCTCTGGTGAGTGGCTGTGAGTGTGGCAGGCTTCGGCAGCCCACAAGAGACAGACCCTGGTGTCTGGGGACCTGCACCATGCGGTGACCTGGGGTGCCGAGAGAACAAGGAATTACTCCCCTCTCTGGTGAGTGGCTGTGAATCTGCCGGCGCAAGGGCTGAGAATCGAACATCTCATGTCTTCTTGTCCAGTGTGCCCCCACAACCAGCAAGTGGGAGCCCGTGAACTGGACATCTTGTGAAAAGATTGGCTATGTTGTTTTGTATGAACTTTCCGTATACAAAGATACAGACAACCATTTGGAAGAAAACAAGAGACAATATGATAGATAGTGAAGATCTCTGGTTGTCTAGCTTTTGAGATTTATGCTTTCTTATGTCCCGTTTTGTTCTGTTTTGTCATGTTAAATTTTACCCCCTTTAAAATTATTTATATATATTCATGGCTCAAGAAAAAAGATCTATTAGATATTGGCATCTATGGGGGGGTAGTCTTCCAAAATATCTTGGTTCAGGCAGGAGTGGTAGAACATGCCTATAATCCCAACACTTGGGAGGCTGAGACAAGAGGACTATTCTGAGTTCCAGATCAGCCTGAGTTACACAGGATACCCTGTCTCAGAAAAACTGAAAAAAGAAAAAAAAGAAGAATCCCTATCCAATTATCCTACAGAGAAATCTATCTGTCAGTGCACTCCACTACAAAAAAAAAAAAAAAAAAAAAAAAATCAGATTGTTGGTGCCATATTCTTCTTGTTGAAACAGGGCCTTGTTATGTAGCCCAGCCTGGTCTCAAACTCAGGGGCACAAGTTCCAGCCTCAGCCTCCTGAGTAGCTGGGAGTATGCCACCTTGCCCAACATGGTACTTTATTCTTAAATATGAATGGAGAACCAAGAACCACCAGACATTTGAAGTGTGACTCTAGTAGAAAAGATAGAAAAACAAATTTAGAGGAAACAGAGTCAATGTACACAGAAAGGAAAACTATAAAACACCAGTCATTAACACTGGGAGGCAGAGAAGATACTGCATCCATGAAACGAGACGTACCAGGGGCTGGAAGTCCGAGTTAAATAAGAGCTCTCAAAAATTAAAACAGGCAAATATATTTTGTGATAGAACAGGTGGATGAGCAAGTCAAGAAAAGTGCCCCAAAAATAGAGCAAAATATCATATATATTGATATGTCATATGTATTTTGGAATATACACGAAAACAAATGGACAATAAAACTGAGCAAAGTGGTACACACTTATAAGCCCAGCTACCTGGGGAGATTGAGGTAGATAGCTTGCAAATTTGAAACTGGCCTAGAAAACATAGTAAGACACAGTCTCAAAATAACAACTTAAAAAGGGCTAGGGATATAGCTCAGTGGTATAGCACTCCTGGGTTCAATCTCCACTTAGGAAGGGAAAGAAGATGGAAGGCAGAGAGAAGAGAAGATACAAGGTTAAGTTAAACCAGGAAGCAAAAACTAAATTCCTGAATGAAAAAACATGATGGAGGGCAAAAAGAGAATTTCAAAGAAATAAACAATAATCAAGCTAAAAGTCCCATCAAATGTCTAGCTCACTGAACAATAAAAGACCTGCCTTCAGGCATGTCATTAAAATTCTAGAACAATGGAAATTTTTTTAAAAGATCAGAGCCACAGAGGATTAAGAGTCAGAATGGTCTCAGATTTCCCAATAGCAACGTCAGAAGCCCCAAAACAATGCAGTGGTGACTTCAACATCCTAAGAAGTAACAGCACAAGAGCCAAATAAAGATTTTTACAATACAAGGTCTCTCAAAAAAATGTTCTAGCTGGGTACAGGGTACATGCTTGTAATCGCAGCATGCTGGGAGGCTGAGGCAGGAGAAGTGCAAGTTAAAGGTCAGCCTAGGCAACTTAGTAAGACTCTAAAGATTTAAAAATAAAGAGGGGAGGGACCTGCAGCTCAGTGTGAAGGCCTGGATTTCATTCACAGTTAAGTAAACAGATAGGTAGGCAGGTAGGTAGGTAGAGGCTTGAGATATAGCTCGACACAGAGGAAAATATCAGATATCATGTCAAAGAGCTGAAAATATTTACTTCTGGGACATGGGGAAGATTGGACCCCAGATGCTAGGGTTGTGGCAGAAGGAAAATCAACCCTAGATAAGGATGGGGGCAAAGGCAGAGTGAAACACACAAAGAGAAATGAAGTTCAGTGCACAGTGGGAGAAAGAGACTCACACAAACTCATAGCTACATGACTTCTGGAGAAACAGAGCAGCTCTCCCTACCTTTCCAAACTGCCGCAGAAGTTGAATGAATGCTCCTTTGCCAAAAGGGTTGGTGAGACTTGCGTGGAAAGCAAGTGTTGGATAGTCCTGGGACAGGACAGCAACCCATCTTTTCTAAAGAGAGACAAAAAAAAAAAAAATGTTGGTAAATTATAGCTTCTTTATTTACAACAGATGGAAGTGTCAGAGATTAAATGACAATGACAAGACCATTTCAAATATACTTTTGCCTGAGGAAAAAATGTTAGCTGTAATTTTTTTTTTTTTAGTACTGGGGATCAAACTCATGACCTTGCGCTTGTTGGGCAGGTGCTGTGTCGCTGAGCTATACTCCCAGCCCAGCCGTAATTCTTATATTCTTTTGTCTTGTAACTGCAAAATAATATTCCAAAAATGCCTTCACTGCTCCTAAACACTATTAGTGGAGCACAATACGGAGCAGCCAGTTGTTTCAGCGGCTGCCTCCTGAAGGGGCAGATCGTCATCTGTCCTACAGAGCCCTGCAGCTGCCCCAATATCTTGCACCAGAGGATAAAAGGTGCCTCTGTCCATTATCAACAAAGCACACTTTAGTTCTGTTTTCAGTAAGAACACTCTGATGACTAGAAAAAATCTCAAGAGCATAACACTTTAGGGTCCTACAAGCTAGAAGCCAGAGAACTGATACATTAAAGTCTATGTGAACCAAGTGGCCTCAATAGTCTATTCTAGATTAGTAGTTGTACTTACTGTTGCCCAGGTTGGAACAAGGTCACATTTGTTGAGTACAAAAATGAGATGTTTCCAGGGTTTTTCCTTTTTCAAATAAGCCTCAATGTGGGGAGAACGGGTACCCATTGGATCTCTAGCATCAAGAACTTGGACTACAACATCTGATGAATCTATCACCTGAAAATTCAAAAAGAGGTGGGAAGGGTTTGCCACAGTACATACAAAACAAAACAAGGACGACATTTAAAGGAATCCAGGAAAATCTTTACAGATAACTTCAAAACAGTCTTATTTGGAGAGTAGACAGTAGCCAATCTCAATCTCCAACAACCAGATTTCAGTATCACCCCTGGGTTTGGAAACCTGTCAAATTTCAAATAGAAAACGTAGCTTGGATGAAACCCATCTTATTTCACAATCATTATAAATTACTAAATTGAATCATTTACTTATTAGGTAAGTTTCTACTAGTGTCATGTGTGGTGGGGCATGCTTATAATTTTAGCACTCTGAGAAGCTGAGGCAGGGGGCCTGCAAGTTTGAGCCCTGCTTAGGCAACTTAATGAGACTTTTTCTCAAAAATCTCAGAATATAAAATAAAAATGGGTTGGCCATGCTGAGGCTCTGGACTCAATCCTCAGTACCACCAAAAACAAAAAAAAGTTTCTACTATTACAGGTTTTGTGTACGTTATAAAACTAATTTTTTTAGTTTGCCTTTATGATATTAATTTCTAGTTATGACACTAATTATGTGATTGTTTTCTAAGAATATTCCTGCCTGTGGGTGTAAAATTAGCCAGTTAAAAAGCTTTAGATCAGAAGAAAATGTTCAAGTAGGTAGGGGAAGAAGGAACAAAGGAGAGGGGAAGAAAAGAAGGGAAGTAAAGGAAGGAAAAAAAAAAACAAAAACAAAAACAAGAGAGAGAGAAAAAAAGAGTTGAGCACACATGTCTATAATTCCAGCACTTGAGAAGTTGAGGCAGGAGGATCATTGCAAATTTGAGACCAGCCTGGGCTACAAAGAGAGCTCAGGCCAGTCTGAATTGCATAGTCAGAATCTGTCCCAAGGTTTTAAAAAAAAAAAAAAAAAAAAAAAGGAACATGGAAACAAAGCTTTTGCAAATGGGGAAGGGAGAAGGGGAATCAGGGAGGGGAAGGAGATGGGGGAAAAAACCCCAAGTTATAACATGCACAGATTCAAATTTTCTATGATGATGTGATCACTGTGTACAACTAAAATGTATCAATAAAATCTGATTTAAAAAAGGAAAATATATAAATGGAAAAAGTTTAAAAAAAAGCTTTAGATCAAGAATCAGAATATATATATACATATATATACACAGATATATACATACGTATGTGTATACATATATACACATACACACATACATGTGTATATACATATACATATATACATAGGTATGTATATATAATATATATACATATATACATATATATACACTATATATAGGTATATATATACAAAGTCTCTTCCACTAGTAAGCTGGTGAGCTAGGTAAAATATTAACTCCCTCCAGAAATATGTTGTCACTTAGAAAATAAGAACATTTGGACTGAACAACTTAAAAATTTCTCATGTGGTTCTAACCATGTAAGATAAATCTAAACAGTAACATCATTTTGGCAGGTAATCTAAATATCAACAGTAATACAGGCATGTCTAAGGGAGCTTTTACTCATACAAGTAATTTTTAAAATGTGGTTATGTAGAACAATGGTAATATGTGTGTGGTTGCATCACTCTTAATTTCTTTGTGGAAGAGGAAAGAATGCGCACCAGAGTCTGATTTATCTTACAGCTTCAACACATCAGAATTTGCTCATAAGCACACAAGAGCCAAAGTAATCACTCCACAAGAACCTAAGGGTCTTACCTTATAGAGCTCACCCCATATTCTTTTGGACTGTCCCTTCTTGTATATCTCTTCTTGGGCTTCGTTTCTAAATAAAAAACAAACACCCAAAATGAGCAACTGAAGCACTATCAAGATTAAAAAGATGACTCAGAAAAAAGTCAACATATTGAAAGGGTATTAAAATCAGTGGCGAGGACTAAAAGCAAACTGAATTTAAAAAGTAACTACCTAATACCCACTGAAAGATGAATGGGTAAACACAAGATGGGATACACATACAAGGGAATATGATCCAACTGTAAAGAGGAAGGATAGTCTATCATGTGCTATAATGTGGATAAATATTGATGGCATTATACTAAGGGAAATAAGCCATACACAAGAGCACAAATACTGTAAAATTCCACCTATACAAGGACAGAAAGTGTAACAGTACTTATCAGGACCTTGCGGCAAGTGGAATGGGAATTAGTGTTAAATAGATGTAGGGTTTCAGTGTGGAGTGATGAAAAATTCTGGAGATGGACAGTGGTGATGATTGTTTAACAATGTAAATATACCTAATGCCACTGAACTATGCACTTAAATTGGTTAAAATGGTAAATTTTATGTCGTGTATATTTTATTGTAATAAAAAAATTAAACAGAAAGAAAAAACAATATGGCTGTAATTATGCAAAGTGTCAGAGATGGCATGGGCAGGATCTGAGCCACAATCCATACTCTGTAACTGCTATGTAAAGCAAGTGACACTTTTCAAGTTTAGAATCTGTTTGCTAGCATCAAAGACATTTACTTATCCAAGGAAAAATGAAACAAAAATAGTTCTCATTTTCCCCCATTACCTACTGTACTTTTTGGAGGAAGGAAAAACTTGAATCAGAAAAGATCACAAAGCTAACTACAAAGTCCAAATTTAACAAGAACTGAACTTGCTGCCTCTTTTTGCTTAGTCTCATGTAGCTGAACATCTCTAGGAGGTTGAAATCTGGAGAAAGGTAACTATAGCAACAAGTTTGAATCACTGTAGTCACTGGACAATGCCTCTTCATTAGGAAGGCAAAACCTCCACCTTGTTTAACACTTTAAGGCAGAACAGAGTCTCCAGGAACCTAAGCTGTTGGTCCTTTCCTGAGGGGCAATGTGGCAGTTCCCTACCAAAATACATAAATATCGTTTGATATCATGATTTGCCCTATAAGAGTGAATCTTTAGGTAATGAAGGATGAGAGAGAGTCAGAGTCAGACATGGAGATATATACCTGTAATTTCAGCACCTGGGAGGCTGAGGCATGAGAACTGCTCAAGTTTGAGACCAGTCTAGGCAATTTAATGAGACCCTGTCTTAAAAACCTAAAACAAAAACCATGATACCTAAGGATAAGGACAATTTTGTCACATGGATGATTCATCTTCATACTGTTTTTTAGGAACTTTTTTTGAGACAGGGTTTCACCATGCAATTCAGGCTGGCTTTGAACACACTATATGAAGAGCCCAGCTTGGCCTTGAACTTGCACGGATCCTCTTGCCTCAGCCTCACAAGTGCTGAGAGCATAGATGTGCTCGGCTTTGTACTGCTTACCACAGGAAAAAACTGAAAACAATATAAATATCCAAGAGTGGGGACTAGTCACAACAAAATACTACTCTGATAATAAACATTATTGTTGACTGACATAGAAATATATCCTAATAATTTACAAAAACACAAACAAAAGAAGTTTAAACACTCAAGAACATGATTTTCCTCCTCTTCTTGCCTCTACAAAACCGAACAGTATTAAATGAAAACAAAAACATCACCACTTCCCTCATTACCTTTATGCAGGTTCATAAATTTTTCATATTGTTTTCAAAGGCTAGTCTCAAGGCCCCAGCTACACTGAGACTTTGGGAGTAACTCAGTTACTAATGTGGTTACTAATGATAGTTAAGCTAAGTATCAGTATCATGAATTACTTTTTGTTGCATTTTCCAACTTAATTACATTTTCTAATTAACCTACAACCTGATGCACTGCTATTATAATGAGGAAATATTTTTCTTTGAAGGGTGAAGAGAGATTTGTTACAATGAAGCCACCTTGAATCCTTTTCAGTTTGGCTACAATTTCACCAATATTTCTCATCTAAGGGGAGAGGATAAAGTATCTAGTTAAATTGCCACGCTTTGCATAAGCAAAATGTTGAAGGAAAACATTTTGTAGCACAGGAGCAAATGACAAGACCTACATGCACTTCAGAAGCATACCTCACGCCAGTGTCTTCAGTTACCAAATCGCGATCCTTGCCTTGGTCATAGCTCTCAGTGGACATCTCAGCTTTTTCTATGAGTGACTGCATATCACTTGCAAATAAATTGGGCCGCTTTCTCTGTGACTTAGGACCAAATGTGGTTTCAAAACTTTCAGTATCAAGAATGTGTACCTTGGAGTTCTAAAGGGAAAGAAGAATTGCAGGTAAAACTGAGAAAAAGCAACCAGTTAAAAACCAACCAAAGTTTTCTACTTTTATTTTTCAAAAGCTGAACCCACACCAAAATCTACAAGAACATTGACTCAGTCTAGTTTCGAGTCAGGAATGTTTATTTAAATAGTACAAGCACTTGTCCTTATTCTGAAGTTCTCTGAGCTTCCTTGGAGGAATACAAAATACAAATAAAGTAAGCATGTGTTAAGACTAGCCAAAACTCTGCTTTATTTCATTTATCATAAACTTTAGTCAAATGTAATTAAGGCCACAATGATGAAAATTAATTTATCATTTTTTTAAGCTTTCAAACAAGTGTACTGAATTTGCCAAATTCACAAATTCATTGTCAAGGACAATCATGCTCGAATTTGTGTTTTTCTTTAAAACCAACTGTAAATGCCAACTTTTTCTTGGAAGTTAATTTCCTTCATGGCTAAAAGGGATTGCTTGTTTTGTAAGATGCATTTTAGTTTCAGATAACATTCTCTTTAATTTAGGTAACGTTTTTATTAAATGCACATGCAAAGTCTTCAGATGAAAAACATCTAGCCAAAGTCCAAAATAATAGTTTAGATGTGATAAAAGCAACCTGATACTAACTAGAACTTAATGTGCCTGTAAAGGAGTTACAGGCATAGGAATTCTTGAAGCAGGATAAAAGTCAAAGTCTGAGTTAGGATCTATCACATAACAATGTTAAGAGCTGGCAAAACATCTCCTTTAAAAAAAAAATTCCCCTCCTCCCTCAGTGTAGCTCCTCAGTAAGCAACAGCAGGGCAGCTCAGGGTAACAGTGAAGGTCCTGTGACTCCCGAACTTTAACGGATCTCCCTTTTAGTCTCTAAATATCTTTAAGCTACTATGACTCACTCAGGTTCTCCAATCTATCTCAGTTTATTTACTACCCTCCAAATTAAGGCAATATTCCCAAACACAAGATCCACATTTTCTCTGGGAACTAGGTTCTAATGAAACCAGGCAAAATCAAGAATGACCAAAATTGTTTTTGAAAACCTCAACCTAAATTATAGTATACATGGTGTACGTTTAAAAGTACATAAGTAGAGGCCAGGCATGGTGGCACATGCCTATAATCAAGAGGCTGAAGCAGGAGAATCACCCCAAGTTCCAGACCAGCCTAGGTTATACAGCATGACCCTATCTTAAAGCACATAAGCAAAATTTAAGTTATGCTATTTTTACTGTATTGCTACAGAAATACAGTAATACAGCATATCTGATCTGACTACATTGTATAGAATTAGATACCAAAATACATAACAGGTATCACATTGAAACAAAATAAGTAACAAATAGGTTAAGGGTTTTCAAGGCCAAAGTAGAAAATTCATTATTTTACTCTGAGTTTCCTTTTTTTTTTTTTTTTTGAGACAGTCCCACTATGTAGTACATGCTGGCCTTGAACTCATGCTAATATCCTCCTGCCTCAGCCTCCTGAATGCTGAGATTATAGGCACATGCCACTACACTTGGGTTTTTTTTAAAAAATTTAGTTTATAGGTATATTTTAGGTATACATAATGATCATACTCATTATAGGGAATTTATACCTGTACATGATACAACTTGGTTTTTTTTTCCTATCCCTCTATCCTCCCTTCTTTTTTTGAGATAGGGTCTCACTATGTAGATCAGGCGATCTTTGAACTCACTATGCAGCCTAGGCAGCAATTCTCCTGCCTCAGCCTCCAGAGTACTGGGATTACTACCACTACATGTGGCTCTATTCCTTTCCCTGCATCAAAATATAAACTGACTGCCTCAGCTGCAGATCCTTCACTCTACAGATCAGATATTTAAGCACTGAACTTTAGGAACAATGAACAACTGGAATGAGCAACAAAGCAATAAATTCATAATAGAACCTCTCTGTTCTTCCCATAAACAGGATTCAATGCTTGCTTAGATGACGGCTTTAGAGAAAACGGACAGAGAACAAGGGAAATGAGCAACTTGTCTGTGGTTCATGAATTACACTCATGTGTTTCCCTGAAAGAAAACAGTCATTCTACTAATAGGTGCCATTCTTCTAGCCATCATAAAACAAAACATAATTGACAAAACCTGAGGCAATAACCAAGCCTTGGTTTTTATTTTGTTCTGCAAGTAAATACTCTTCTTTGAACTGCTTAATCCATGTGTGCATGTCAATGTTTTCCTCCCCTCCCTATACTGGAACTGAAGCTATGTATTCCCTACATTTCTGGGAATTATATTTGATGCAAGTAAAAACCTGCAAACCCTAGACCATCCCTTTGTTCCATGTGAACTCACGGCACTCCAGCCAGATTTAGTTCTTACTGTACTTTTCCTTCAACCATCAACTACTTTGAACGCACCCTTTCCTTTCAGTGAAAACAATCTCCAGGTGGGTGTCATGGTACATACAGGTAATCCTAGCACTCAGGAGGCTGAGGCAGAAAGACTGCCACAAATCTGAAGCCAGCATGGGCTACATTAGTGAGTTCTAGGCCAGCCTGACTACATGGTAAGACCCTATCTCAAAAAAAAAAAAAAACAAATGAAAAGAATCTCCAAAGATCCATAAAAGCTGGCAAGTATGCAGCACCACAGGACTCCTTTCAACTTGATTCATTCATTTCCCCACAGTGTGATAGAGTTACCACTTAAGTTTGTCTACCAAAAGTAAATAAATGATACAAATCATATTGCTAACAGCAATTGTCTCTTTAGCACTTACAAGGCGGTGTGCTATTTGTTCTCTAAGGGTCAAGCGCTTTCTAGGTGTTCATCTGTAACCAACAGCCAAACAAGGAGGTTACCTTCATGGGCAGGAAGTTAAAAGTCACAGAGAAATGTAATTAAGGGTAGGTAGGGAATTCAAGTCTTATTCTACGACTCCTATTTTGATCCACCATGCTACAATGCTTTCCTGGAAAAAGTCAATTCAGAATGACGTGTTTTGAAATTTTGTGTTACACTTTTTTTTTTCTCTTTGAAATAAAATGGATCTCAAAAAAAAGAAAAGAAAAACTCGGGCTGGGGATTTAGTTCAGTGGCATAAGCGCCTACCTGGCAGGTGTAAGGCTGTGAGTTTGATCTCTGGTACCACAAAAAAAAAAAAAAAAAAAAAAAAAAAAAAAAAAAAAAAGAAAGAAAGAAAAAGAAAGAAAGAAAAACTCAATTCATACTAAAAGTGAGACCCACTAAGAAATGTGAAAAGTCTCAGAAAGTTCATCACTGCTGCATTAAGGCCAAAGACAAGTACTACATTGCAGAGGAATCTGTATGCAGTGTGCCCAAAAAGCTCCACCACCAGCATATCCTACATCTTACATGAGGCTGGATTCTGTCATGGAGAAGAGACATTGGTAACTTGCTTTGCTTCATGACAACTTTGTATGGATCCTTGAGAACTGCACCCATTTCCTCTTGAAACTTCTGTAATGAGGACTGCTTAATCACACGTGTGTTTCCTGTTTTACAAATAAAAGATGTTGCTATTTAATAAATACTTCGGTTTTACTACAGTGAAAGGCAAGATTTTAGATTATTCTCAACCACTTAAGCCTTTTTATCTCCACTCCCTGTAGCCATTTCAAACTTACTGGAGGGACCCCCCCCCCAAAAAAAATGCCTCTCCTGATACACTATGAACTAGTCCACTAATACAGACACACAATGGGTTTCAGTAGTTTTCCAAGCCCAATTTCCTGTTTGATTACAACTGAAAAATAAACATCACTGAACAGAACTGAGATTTGATAAATGTCCCACTTCTCGGCAAAGACATCTAGTCAGTCACTACTGATCAGTTGGTAAAGTAAAGCTCACAAAGTTCAGAAGCTCAAGCGTCTCAGGTACAATTTTTAGAGTATGAAGGCTTGAAGAAAGTATTAAATTAACAATAAATCCATGTGAGGGAATAAAATAAAGTCCTAAAACACAACCTGAAAAATATTTTCTGACAGATCCCAAAGAAATGTGTTGGAACACAGATGCAATATCAACACACTGATGATAGCAGTTAATGCTTATACTGCAATCACAGTATAAGCTTAGCACTATTCCAAACACTCTCCATGTATCTACTCATTAAATTGCCACAACAGTCCTATGAGATGGTATTATGTATGTATTTATTTACTTAGAGACACAGTCTCATTATGTAGTTCAGGCTGGCCTTGAACTCATAGTGATCCTACCACTTTAGTCTCCCAAGTGTGGGGATTACAGGTGTGTACCACCATGCCCAACTACTCTCATTTGAGAGATGAGGACACTGATGAACAGACTTAATAACTTGCCCACAGTCACACAAATGACAGAGCTTGACTCCAAACTTGGGTGCTCTGATTCTAGAGGCCCAGTATTAAGCTGTCATGCTAAATGCCACTGAGTCTTGACTTTTTTTTTTTTTTGGTGGTGCTGGGAATTGAACTCAGGGCTCTATGTATATTAGGTAAATGCACTACTCCCGAGCTATACCCCTAGTCCCTTCTTTGACATTTTTCTGTGTTGCAGTGCTTAGGAGACATCTTTTTGTAGAAGGTATTCAAAGGAAGTTATCACCTGGCCCCAAACACCAGGCAAACAATGACATCATACATCTTACAATGGCCAAGGGAAAGGCTGAAAGATCCAAATGAAAGGAAGGGAAGTTCCCAAAGGACAAAGCAACACCCCTTCCTTCGTTCACTCCTGGAAGGATGAATAATAACATCTACTCTGCCAGCTAAAGGCATACACCTGCAAGGCCATCTCTCAACAGTAATCTCTCCAGGCAACAAGAAATTAAGGGGTGAAAGTTCAAAGTCTTCAAATGCTAATCACTAAGGATGGTCTTATCTGCCTAAGAAAGTTTGCTTACAATTAAGAATGGGTTCTCTACAAAAGACACTTATGAAATCCACTATTTTCTCCCATATAATCCTCAACAGTTGCACTCACCTTTTAGAGTGAATTCCTGCCTTTTAGACTTTTAAAAATTCTAGTCTTTTCCATATAATACATTTTATAGAGCAAAGGAACAGGAACTCACCAAACCATTTAATATTTGGCTCTACTCGTGCCACTGTGCCAGAAGCCACCGTGGACTGATACTGCAGAGGCTTAATCACTTTACCACGACTGTTCCTAAATTGAGGAAGTAACAGATTTTAGTTGAGGACAGAAGAAAAGCAACAGCTAAGTTTGGTTTATGGAATACTTTTTCCATCAAAAGGACTTTTTTTTTATTGTTTGGCTTTAAATGATCATGAAATACAGATTTCAATAAACAAAAAGTACTTCTACATTTGAAACAGATTGCCCAAAAGCCATTTAACCTCTTGCAACAGAGCACGTAATGATTTCTGTTAGATGAATAACAATGCTGATGTTTAAAAATCCACTTACTGTTTGTTTGCTTTTTTAAAAAAAATCACATACTTGAGTTTCTGGGTAATTATTTGAAGACTGGTTTAAATGAATTTTAAGTAGAGGGTGATTTATACTGGAACTCAAAATTTTAAAACATACTGCAAAGTAGGTGACTAACACAGATTAAATTCACTGACATTTGTGTTTTAGACACATCTTTTAGAACAGATGAAGAATCTAATTACCAAACAAATTAAGACCAGCCCACAAAATACCACACTTGGCAAGTCCCTGGAGTGGAGGCTGCTTCAGCAGAACTCCAAGTTGGGATGAGTGACCAAGTGCCACAATGTTGCAATCTAAAATTTGGCACCAATAAACAAGTTTGGTGGCAGTTTTTATAACCAGTCCTATATGCTTTGTATTTCATCTGATGGATATTTAACTCTGAGATTGTGCCATGTGTGGAGACTCTGGCTATGAGGAATAAGACCTCTACTTGTTGGGGAATACTGTGAAAGTCACTATTTTACCACCTACTATGCATTCCTTTAATCGAAAAGTAGTATTTATCACAACAACACTCACATAAAATGATATTTGAAAACACTCCACTCCTATTTGGAGAAGGTAGAACTGGGAACATCAAAAGCTTAACATGTCTTGGCTACAAGTCAAGGTCAGGAAGGAAGGGGAAAAGGACAACAACAATGCCTGACACTCACCTGCGCTCCTTTTGCCTATACATGTTGAGGCGCCGGATTGTAGCCTGGTCCCTCATGTTTTGGCCTCCTGCTCCCTGTACTCGATCTAGAAACACAAGCAGACAGTACACTTTTTAATTACCAACAAGTATGGTCCCCGCCCAAAATACACCAAGTAGTTCAACCAAACTAGGCAAACTACTACCTCACCTCAAAACCTTTACTCTGCGTATGCTGCTTCAGTAAATTATTCAAAGCTACATGGTATGACAGCCCACAGGGGTGATACATGCCTGTAACCCCAGCACTTGGGAAGCTGGTTATAAGTTCAAGACCAGCCTGGGCAACAAAGTGAGCTCAAGGCCAGACTGAACTGCACAGTGGGGCTGTCTCAAAACAAAACAAAAGAAAACAAAAGCTTTATGGTATGACAGAGTTAATCCAATCCTTAATCTTCAACAGGATTGCATATAATAAATTAATATTTTTAGTCTAATTATTGCACTGTGCTACTCATATTACAGGTGGCATTCTCATTTAATCCACCCAATAATCACATAGATGAGATTGGGAGTGTTCAGGGTGGTTGGCCATAGATTCACATAGAGATATATTATGCCCATGTTGAATCAAGTAAGTGGAGGCACAGCGGTCACACACCTTTCCCAAGTACCCAGCTACTGCTCCACAAAGCTAGAATTTCAACACGACCATTCAACTGAAATCTATGCTCTTAATCCTCTGTGCCTCAGCTTAATACTGAGGGTCTGCTACATGGAAGGCAGCACAGAGAACTCACGTTTTAAAACATGGTCTTACTGTGCCAGTTTCTTAATTTCCTAATTAGTAAGTTACCCGCAACAAAAGTTAGCAATTCTTGCTTTTCATATCAGAAAAAGGATGTCAAATACGCCAGATAACACTACCCTGCTTCTCACTTTGGCAGTTCTTCAAATTACCTGTCTGTTCCTGAAGGGATGCAGGAGAAAACACACTTCATCACAGGTCTGGTAGTTCTACTATTCACTAAGTGCATGAACTGTGACAAGTCACTAAGCTTCACTAAGCTTATTTTGCACAGTCGCTTCAGTAAAATCAATCTGAGAGTTTTTTCAGGCTTAATATTCTGAAATTCTACTCTACATAAACTGCATTAATTTATTATCGATCAAAAAAACACTCAACCTGCATTAACTTGTAAAAAATTCTAGGACATATTTAAAAGCAAAATCATTAACTAAACTTGAATGGAAGGGACTATCCTCCAAACCTCTGTTGTTCACTTTGAAGATGGGACCTCGCCAAAATGTATGCACAACTCCAAAAATACCTGTATTGATATGGTCACATTTATTTATCTGTAAGATTTTCTATGTACTCTGCTGCAAGGGATCATTTCTGGGAACAAAATCACAATACTTTTTTCATTTAAATGGTCAACGCTAAGGTGGCGAGAAAGTATGGTCAAAAGTAAAAGCCCCAATGGGTCGGCCTACACCACTTTTAATGAGACTCTCTCTGCATCTCACAATTGTACCCAAGGCGGCCAGAGGCCTGAGTGTTCACTCCCCGATTTGAGGACAGGTGAGTCCTCCCTGGCCTGCGGGCGCCCGAGTGGAGAAAACACTACAATGTTACTTCTCTCGTCCCTTCCATCTCTGACAGCCACTCTGCCTGAGGTGATTCCAAGCAAAACCGTTCAGATGGTCCCCTACTCCTCAGGCCTTCGGGGCCCTTCCCGGAGCGTCCTCCAAACTCCACCCCCGCCGAACGCCGCCGCCCGTACCCGGGTTGGTGCTGGCCTTGGAGGGGTTGATGGTGCTCCGTCCTTTGTACTTGGGCTTCACCATCTTGCCGACCGGACAATGACTGTTCCAGCTTACTGAGTAAACGAGCTCGGAACTTCAGGGCCCAGCCGAGCTGACAGACTTGAACCACGCCGAATCTGGAGCCCACAACTACCTCACTTCCGCTCGCGACCCTCCCTTCCTCCTCGCGACTTCCTGTGAACTCGCGGCGCGCGCCGCCGCTCTCCTGGCTCCGCCCCCACTCTGTTGGTTCCACCTCACCCTCTTGGTTCCGCCCCCGCCCCTGAAGTTTAGGAGTTGCCCAGGTTCCAGTTTTGCCCTCCTCCGCCTTAGCAACCGCCAAGCCACTCCTCCGTAGCAACCTCCCAGTTACCCTAGACACGTGACCCACAATTTCTAGTTGGGTCCACCACCCCCCAATAAAAAACCCTCTTTCAAGCCAGTGGCACAAATTTAATTAGCTTCTGAATTTTTCCTCTAAACCCTTCCAAAAGTGGCCGAGCACACAACAGCCAATCGTCAGAATATGTCATCTTCTTCCCCACAAGTATAGGTTGAGGTTGTGGCTTAGTGGTACAGTGCATGCTTAGCCTGAAGGAAGCCATGAGTTCGATCCCAGCACCACAGAAAAGGGGCAGGGAAGGACCTCTAACGGTTTGATAGGTTACATGGCTTTTAAGGCTCATCATCACCCTTAGGTTGATTCAAACTCCCTGATGTCTAATCACCCTTAGATTTATTCAAACTCCCTGATGTCCCTACAAAATTTTGTGATCTGGCCCCCAGGCTCTTCATCTGACCTCATCTGTATCTTCCTTTGACAATTATAACGGACGTTCTCTCTGCCTGAATCACTCTTTCCCTGAATCAAAGCTGGGGTTTTTTTTTGTCATTCAGTATTTGGCTCAAATGTCAGCTACTGGTAGGATTGCAAGAATTCACAAATAAAAATACAGGACACTCAGTTAAATTTGAAAATTAGCTGGGCGTGGTGGCACACTCCTGTAATCCCAGCACTCAGGAGGCTGAGGTAAGAGGATACGTGCAAATTTGAGACCACCCTAGGCTACAAAGTGAGCTCAAGGCCACTGAACTGCATAAAAAGACCCTGTCTCAAAAATACAAAAAAGGGCATCTAGTTCAGCAGCGTAAGAATCTGCCTGGCAATCTCAAGGTCCTGAGGTTGATTCCCAGTGCCAAAAACAAATCAAAAATACAAAAAAAGAAAAAAGAATACATTGCCTAGTATGGTATATATCTAAATTGCCAGACATACTTATACTAAAAAATTATTTATTGTTAATCAGTCATTCAAATGGAATATATGTCCTGTGTTTTATCTGGCAACCTTTCCTACTGGGGGAAGTCTTCCTTGTCTGATATGTCTAAATCAATGACCTTCTTAAAAATTAATAAGTCAATGACCTCCTACTTTCCACTATTATTCTGTTGCATAATTTTATTTACTTTATGACATTTAGCACCTGCTGAAATGAACTTATTTAAGAGTTTGTTGGCTGCTTCCTCAAAGCTACAGTGTGAGCTTTTTTGAGAGCAGGAACTGTGTAAGCTTGTGCAGTGCTGTTTCCTCAGAAAGTAGAAAGAGTTCCTAATACAAAGCAAGGATTCAATAGCTATTCATTAAATGAATAAGAAAGAAGAGAGGTAATGCGTCTTGTCCCAAGGGCAAAGGAGAGTAATAAGACCCAGCTGTTTCTGTTGGCAGCCAAAATAGAGTTTCTAGATGCCAGTGTATCAACCAAGAAGTATCCCCCTATTGTGGCACCTCAAATTGTTACAAGTGCTCTCACTGTGACCTCTGGATAAGCCTGAGAAGATAGGGTCTAATGGGAAGAAGGGTGGCGATTTGCAGTACTGCTTCATCTGAGAAAACAAACAACTTTTAAGAAAATGAGGTACTCTAATTGATGTGGGGTTAATGGAGTATTTCTCTGACTCTAAAACAAACCCAAAAACTTCTTTCTAGAGCAAAAGTAGGTCATGTCCTAGATGAGAGTTGGATGTACCTTCTTCCTCTTGAGTTTCCTTTTTATTGCACTTAGGGCAAATGTACTGAGATTAAACATAATTTTGCTAGCAAGGCCCTGCCCCTGACATGTGTTTAAGTAAACTCTGAGATCTATTTGGAGAAAACTTCATGCTCAGCAAGGGACTAAAGATGCCTTCTTCTGTTCCACACTGTCCTTTTGATCCCCCAAATGAGGGTACAATAGCCTCTCCCCAGGGAGAAGGTTAATGTGTTTCTGATGCCTCAACTTGGTGCAAACCAGAATAAACACAAATGGCAAAAATCAACTCATGAGCTCATGCAGGCTTTGATCAGAGACATAATTTCATTATGAAATTTTGAATCAGGCTATTGTAAAGTCTTGCCAAGGAGTTTCATTTTCCCAGATGATACGATGGGTTGTTTCTCTCCTGTTCTCATAGTCTGCTTACGTTTAGCATTCAAACTTGCCATCTATTTTTATAACTTGATCTATCAGTCCTTTTACCAATTCTGACAACCAACCTCAATTGTACCAACAGACAATAAGCCTGATCCAGTCAGGCCTGGTGATGCACGTCTGTAATCCCAGCTATTCAAGAGGTTGGAGGGTTGCAAGTCTCAAAATTAAAAAAAAAAATTAGAGCCTTATTGAATTAGCTAGATGAAGTTTAAATTACTGGTTTCCTGCTTAGTATAGCTGTTATACAGTGACTATTTTCAGAGCACCCCCTCTGTAGTACTGCTTGAACCTAGAGCCTTTCCATTAACACTAGCTAAATCATATATATATAATTTTGAGGCAGAGTCTCAGTAAATTGCCCAGGCTGAGCTGACATCCTCCTGCCTCAATCTCTCATAGTGCATGAAGGGATTATAGGTGTGTGATACCACTTGCAGCTTTTCTTACTCTGTGTGTTTTTTAAATTTTATTGCAACCAAGTAAGGTAAAATACCACCAGGCATACAATTCCTCAGTTTTAGAACCAACTGAATAACTTAAGTACTCTGCAAGATTTACTATGATATGAGTTGTAGTACAGGAAGGTATTGAAGACATGGTACACCCCAAGCATATGGAATGCTTTCTCTTTTTGTCTAGACCCATGGTTAGCTCCCCATCCCATGCAATCTTGCTCCTAGTAACCACAGGTCTGTGTAAATGGGAAGAACCCCACTGATACTAGACGAAAATGCTACCTTTGTGAAACAGCCCTGTGCCATATTTGGCACTGATATCTTCATAGGATACAGAGAATCTTGGTCTCACTTTCATCTTCAGACTATAAAAACTTTGTCCTTGGGGCTGAGTGGCAAACCACAGCAGCTTCTAAAATAGCATTTTTCAGAGTATGGTCTGAATATCACCAGCATCATAATCAACCCAGGGGAAATGGTTAAAAATGCAAGCTACTGGGCTTTCCCCCAGAGCTTCCAAAGTCAACTCCTATAGGGGTAGTGCCAAGAAACTCTACACTGTAGTGACTTTTCTTCCCATTCTGGGGCTAGAACCCAGGACCCTACATGCTAGGCAAGCTCTCTGCTGTTGGGCTCATCCCCTCCCCCAGTGAGTCTTGTATACATGAAAGGTTTAAATCTGAAAAGCAAAAGTCTTCTCCAAAATGTTCCCTGAGGCTTTCAGACTGACAGACCAGCAGGCACTCTGGAAGATCAGCATCTTCCTCACCTATGTTAACATCTTCTCATTTTTCCAGCAAAGCCAAAGTGAGGAAGGCTGCAGCAAGGTTTAATACTCTCTGAAAATATATGTCTTGGCTGTGCCCCAAATGTCTTGATATTTATGCTGCAGTCAGAGGGTCGTTATCCTTTGGCAATCTCCATTGTAAGGCCGTTAGCTTTTAATTAGTGCCAGCTTGTTGGTTTATGCTTCCCAGTTGAACTGCAGCAGAGGCTCCTCTGTTCACTCCCCTTGGGTCTCTGTCTGGCAAGTCCATAATGCTTTGACCCCTGTCTGCTGGAACCACAAGTTGGATCTTGGAGTGGCTGCTACTAAAAGACCTAGTATTTCTGGACCTTAGAAGAACAGAGAAGGTCTCAGCATAACACATCAGAGTTTTGTTGTTTTGTTTCATTTCTAGAAAATAAAAGGAGAGAGTCCGTGGTAATATAATTCCAAGACTTTACCAGGCAGTATAAGGAAAATAATGTGTGTTAAATTGGGACCTCACTGGCCAAATCACTGTCAGTTTTAAATCTAGGAATCCTGGGAAGTTTTGAATAAGGATATAGCAAGCTAGCAAACTGACTAGCTATGAAAAGTGACTGAGATGTCTCTTTTCTGGTGGTTGACATATCTGGTTACCAGTTGTAAGTGCGAAAAACATGCTCTGCATTAGTCTTGACATTTATCTCATTGCTGGGTAAGGAGCTCTTCAAAAAGATTCCTAGATTAAACTTTGGAAAAATAACTAGCAGCATTTTGTTCTTCCCTATCACTGGATCCCTGTGGTACTCAGCATATCCTGCCTAAGAAAAATCTGAGAAGCACTTTTATGATATGCTGTTAACGGTCTCTAATTTTCAGCCTGCTTTAGATAACTCAAGGTTGCTGGCTGTGTCCCTAGAAATGGATCCAGAAGACACAGTGATGCAGGGATTTAAAGTATAATTCCAAATTGTAGATAATTGTTTAAGTTCCAAGGAGGCTGCGGGGCCCATATTAAGTCATCTCTCCAGGATCGGTGTGTTTTCTATTATACTTGATATCTATCTGTCCAATGATCCTTTTGATTTTTAAACTGTTCTACTAAATCTTTGTGTAATTCTTTTTTTTTTTTTGGACAGGGGAATCAAACTCACAACCTTGTGCTTGCCAGGCAGGTACTTACACCACTGAGCTAAACCTCCAGCCCCTTTACATAATTCTTTACCCTCTCATCTCGTGCCTACCTCCTTTCTTCTTAGGAAAACACTTTTTAAAAATGTTATCCAGGTCCCTTGGATTGTTTCCAGAAGAATAATGTCACGTTAAAGAATCTGAAAAGTCAACTCCAAAAACCATTGTGTCAGGGGAAGCTCTACCAGAAGGCCAGTCTTGCCCTAAGGGCAGCTTCTAGCCAGCAAGACACAGGAGATCTTCCTTGACCTCTTCCATTCCTCTTGCTTCCTTGTTTGGGCTAGTCTAGACTGGTAACAAAATCATATCATTTAGGCCAAAGTGTAGAAGAAAGGTAGAGTGAAGACCTTAAAGCAGCAGAGGAAGAAAGAGTCAAGACATTACTTGTGTACTTTTTAGAGCCCTGATTCAAAAAAATAAGTCTATCAATCTCCCCTTTGAAAAACCAATTGTTCCAACACAATGTGCAACCCGGAATGGGAAAATCTTCTAGTTGGTTTAAATATCTATTTGAGAGATTTGGGAGCTTCAGTTTTGCATCTAGCTAGAGCTTGGCAAATCACTGAGATGCCTCACCACTGTGCCTAAGACCTGGGGACCACAATTTCTGCTTTTCACTCCCCCCCATCACAAACACACAAGAAAAGGCAGGAACCAAAGCAAGAAGCTTACCTCTGCACTGGGGTAGGTAGACTGCAGCCCGTTGGCTAAATCCTACTGCTTGTTTTAATAAGACCTGAGAGTGAAGAATGAACTTTACATTTTTAAATGGTTGAGAAAAGTCAAAAGAAAACAATACTTTGTGACACATCAAAGTGACATGAAATTAAAATTTCAGGGTTAATAAAGTTTTATTGGAACAAAAGCACTTACAAATGACCTTTGACAGATTTTACTGTAGGAGAGAGAGATGGAAGTACTGCAGCAGATGACGTGTGACCCTCAAAGCCTAAAATATTCCCTTTTACAGAAGCTTGCCCACAAGCTGCATCCTAGGGTGCTGGTGTGCATTTTGTGCACTGAACTGGCATGTAACTAGCCTGGCTCTCAGGTTGCCATTGCCATCTGAGAGTGAATGTTGCCTGTTCCAATATGGATATTCCATTTTTTCTGCCCTAAAGATTCAAACAGTGAGGCCCCCTGCACATCTGAGTGTAGTTGTTGTTTCAATGGTCCAGCAGGGGGCTCTCTACAGAGGAGTAAATTTCACTGGGTATGCAGACAGAGCCCTCCTTGAAGGATAAATGGAATCCCGGGAAGCGGCACTGATCTGTCAGTACCCTAGCCAAGTCCTGGGATTTGTTCTGTTTTCTGATTCCAAAGGAGGAGAAGGAGGAGGAGGAAGAGGAAAAGAAGGAGGCTGCTTCAAGCAGGGACCCAAAACATTCCTTTACTCAGAGCCTCTGTGAGACTGCTTGGGTGACCTTGACTTAAAGCATGACACAAAGTAGAGGCAAGAGGCTATTTTTTTTTCCCAATGTAGTTCTAGGATCTGGAGTTTGCATGGGGCGCAGCTGGTGTGGTGGCATGAGGAGCAACCTGGAGCGGCCACTGCGGCAGAATGCAGGGCAGAACCTGACAGCTGTGATGGTGGTAAAATGGTTCTGAGCAGCTTCGCAAGCAATGGACCCTGATGATGAACTCAAGGGGCAAGGTGAGAGCCCCGTGATCTCGATCACATTGTTGGTGAGTACGTGTAACCCAGGTCCTGGAGCCCCTCTGCCAGCAGATGAGTAAGATGCTGAACGGGTTTGCTATTATGACACTCAGGAGAGGGAAAGGATCTGCCAGATACTAGTTTTGCCATTAATTAGATCCTATCAGAGTTCTCATCTTAACTGACTCAAGTTCCCATCCTGTTTATTAGTTGCACCCTTGGATACCTTCTTTCACCCCTTGGACCTCAGTTTCCTCATCTGTGAAAGAGGCATGACAATATCAACCTCAAAAGGTTGTACTGAGGGGTTAAATGAAGCACTACAAATAAAAAGCTTGGAATAGTGTCCATGCTATATAAATACTTGCCATTATGGTATGTTTCTAGCCATATCTGCAGCCTCAGGAGATGTGGGGAAAGGCAGTAACTGCAGTAAGAGATACCTTAGGCCCTCCCCACTCTCTAAAGTGGACCCGGACAGTAGGCACACACATATGTGATAAAGGTGTATGGGTGTCCACAGAAACACAGGGTGGGGGGTCAGCTTCACCAAGGAAAAATAATTCACCCTGGGTATTAATATGAATAGAAGATGTACAAACAAGTGTAGGGGAGGCACTTGTGGGGAGGAAATAGCACACACAATAGCACTGAAGTGTGAAAGTCATTTTGTACTGGGTACAGTATGTGATTCTGAGCAGAAGCCTTGATGAATGGGGCCAGGTCAGGAGTGGCAGGAGATGCCCTTGGAAAGCTGGGTTGTCATAAGCAGTAGTGGCTGCATGATAAGAGACTTGAGTCCAGGTTGTTTTTTGGCCCAGCGTTCCAATGATCTTTGATGCTGGCCTAATTTTTCCTTCCAGAAGAAAACAGGAGTAAGCAACATCGGTAACTATCACTTCTAAGGACAATGGGGGGGCATTCAAGCAGAACCTTCTCATTCATTCACTTTTATTCATTCACTCATTCAACATCTGCCCTGTAATAGCAAAAGGCAAACTCCACTGGTTAAATGCCCCTGGCCTTAGAGAACTTGCAACTGTACATCAAAAGGAAAGCGGATAAGGGTAAGGGGTGGTGGTAACGATTCTCCAGTAGAGCAGACAAGCCAAAGTCAGCCAGGATGGAGAGGAATCAGA
Source organism: Dolichotis patagonum (assembly GCA_004027295.1). NCBI lineage: Eukaryota > Metazoa > Chordata > Mammalia > Rodentia > Caviidae > Dolichotis > Dolichotis patagonum. The sequence continues at coordinate 31,032 of PVJX010009213.1, forward strand.
AGGATCAGCAGGATGAAGCAGGACTGGGAAAAGAAAAGAGAGAGAGACAGGGAGAGAGGATTAGAGATAGGGGGAGAAACAGAGGGAGAAGGGTAAATCATGGGAACGCAGCGAGAATGTGCTTGTGAGAAACTGAGATGCAATGTCTGAGGACGTCTGGGAGGTTTGGTGGCAGGAGAAGAATTGTACATATGCGTGGTAGGCAAATACCTCACACACTACAATATGCTATGAGAATAAATGTGAGGGCAGAAGAGAAATCTAGCGCCATTTATCAGTGATGGTCTTGCCCTTGGGAAAAAGGCCAAGTGTATATTCAAGGCAATTGTTGCCAGGATCTCCAAGTCTCTGGGGCATCTCTGAGGTCTGAGCCAGATGGGTTATGTGTATCTCAACCTGGCACAATCAGTTTTCATCAAGCTTCTTCTCCAAAGGATGGAGGAGTGGCCGTCCTCCTTCATCCTGAGCCTTCAAGGGGGCTGGCAGGCTGGGACTGTACACCAGTGCCCACAGAGAGCCGTCTCCAGCTCCAGCTGGTCCCACGGAGCCGCTTACTTTTGGCTTACTGTGCCACTGGCTACTCAGGACCACAGTGCATCAGTCCAGTGCCCTTCAGGGGGGCATTGAGAAGCATGCATGAGATCCTGGCACAGTCAGGGACTCTCACCCACTTGGGAGGTGCTCAGAGAGGAATCTCACAACTAGAGATGTTTAGATGAAGATGAAGGTCCTGCTGGGCACCGTGGCACACACCTGTAATCTCAGCATTTGATAGGATTGCAAGCTTAAGGCCAGCTTGAGTCACAGTGAATTCCAGCCTGGCCTGGGCTATGTAGTGAGACCTCATCTCAAAAAAACAAAACAAACAAACAAAAAAATCTGGGCATGGTAGTATATGCCTGAAATCCCGGCACTCAGACGATCGAGCCAGGAGGATCACCATGAGTTCGAGGCCAGCCTGGGCTGCCAAAAATAATTAAAGTTAAAAATAAGTAAAATTTGGGTTCAGCAACAATGGTGAACCTTCTTGTCCATTAGCGTGATACAAAGTCCTCTCCCTTCCAATCCACCAAGATGAGACAGTGGCATTCCACTGCCCAAATGGCCGTCCTCGTGTGCTCATGAGCGGCCTGGGGCCAGCTGAGCCACAGCTCACCGACCTCCCACCCATCCATCCATCTTGCTTCAGCCCTCAATCTTGAAAGATTGAACTTCCCATGGTTCCTGGCGTTGCGATACCCTCATGGCCGCCACTTTTTCCAAGCAAGCCTTCCAGGGCTAGCCTGGGAAAGCATTCCAGTTGCTCCTTGTGCCTCTAGTTGCTCAATGGCTTTAGATCTGGTCCGGCTGCTCCAGCATCCCCTAACCTCCTGTTCTGCCCCCAAATCCTTCTTCCCCCTCCTCTTGTTCCCCTGCCCTGAGGCTGCCAGCTTAGTCCTTCTGGAGACAAATTCATTGTTGACTTTAACTCACTTCCACGTTTCCCAGGGAAGCACGCTGGCAGGACGCCCACTCTAGCTCCTTGAAGGAGACATCCAGGCGGTGGCCAAGACTGGGTGCCAGGACCCTTGGAACTGCCAAAATGCCTCCTATTTTATGCACAGGCCTGGCTAAACCTGAAGACATTACAAGAGTTCAATCAGAAGCCCATGTTTCGTACTGGATTACAGAGGGAGGCCTCAGAAACCACCCCTTTGAAGAGTCAAAACAGCCAAAGGAAGAAGCCGGACTTCTTCAGGGACCACGCTGATGCTCAGCAGATGGAGAAAGTACAGCCCAATAATAATGAGCAATCGTCAAAGGCTGGCAGCTGCTGGAGGCTCACCTGAAGAACCCTTGGGGGCCGAGCTTTCCCCACACCAGAGTCTGGCCAGGAATCCACCTCACCCACCTCCCTGCACCAAGTCCCGGGAGAGCGAACAGGCGAGGGAGGAACCATTTTTCACATACTTTCTCTTTCAAAATGTAGTCCTGTTTCGCAACTTCCTACTTAAAATCTGGAAGACTCTAGAATATGACCCAAGCCACCTTCTCCAGTCACAACAGGCGTCTTTCATCATTGTGGCCACCAACTCTGCAGGCTAAGAGTGCCAAAGAAAGGCAGGGGCTCAGGTTTGCTAGTTTTCCCAGCATCCCCAGCACTGCTAGCTCATCCAAGGGTCTATGTAGCACAGGTCACTAACTCAGTGCTGAAGTAGCCTCATCCAAGCATCCAGCCAAGGCGTGTTTATTCTTCACCCTGAGTTGGCTCTCTCCCTAGGGAGCGCCAGCCGGGACACCACACCAAAGCAGGTGCACCCAGCCCTGGTATGCTAGGTCTCAGCATCCCCTTAGGCATCTGTTCTTCAGATCTTCTTCACCTCTCTATAACTAGGCTCTTGTTCTTGTTCACTGGGCCCTGAACTTTTCAACGAATCCATTTAGTTCTGCAAAACACAAACTGTTCTCCCTGCTTGTTTTCCCCCTTCCATTCACTAAGGTGTTCACCTTAAATCTTGTCACAGCAAAAGCTGGAGGGATCAGAAGCAAAGAGCCATCACGTGGGGTACTAGCTCTGTGTCAGGGACTTAGAGTATGTCCCAAGAAGCTGACCCTTTTCCTAAATTCCCTTGCAATCATTTTAAACCAAACCAAACTAGAGGAGGAAACAAAAGCCCCAGTTAAAAAACAAATGCAGAAAACAAACTTCGTCACTCAAGAGAGTGAAATGGAAAGCAAACCCATGCTCTGGAGACTTGATCTGAAATGTACCAGAGCTGGAACTAGGTAAGGTGGCCAGAAATGTGTTAGTCTGGGCAAGTCTGTGACCCTGTAGAGGAAAACGCTAACATTTTACAAACAACAATGTGGGCAAGTAACAACCAAATATAATCATGTGTTGTTGGTGTCTAAGCCTAGTCATAGGGCTAGACAACACTACATCCTGACATAGAATTCCTCTCTCCAGCACTCATCCCCAAAAAGCAGGAAGTTTGATTTCTGGACCAACTCTGGCTGCTTCTAGCACTGGTGGTCTCTACTTTGGTGGGATGCTTCAAGAGAAGTGAATGCACACAGTTTGAAGCCCACACTCCTCTCCAGCTCAAAAACACAAGGTGAGATAGACAGTATAGGTACAGGGGCTCATCCATCATATTCAGGAATGCAAGGGAAGCGCCCGGAAGCCCCAAGGTACCAGCAAGAATTTCCCAGATGTAGAAGCTGAGATGTAGAGTGTGCTTCAGTGGTCTCAGAGCTTTCTAGAACCACATCCTCCTTCTCTGAGTTTCCTGGAGCTCCAGGGCAGCTTCATGGAGTTCAAGGAGGTGAAGCAGAGAAGATGAGTGCCTTGGAGCATCACCAAAGTGACTGGGGAAATCAGGAGGGTCCAGCTTCCTCCTGGATGCTGCTGAGCTCCTGGACACTTGTTTGGGTGTTGTGCTAGAAGAAAGCTTTTGGTAATGGATCTCAGTGTTGACTAAACACATGAGTAACCTAGGGGGTCTTGTTACAAGGCAGATTCAAATTGTTTCTCTGGATGGGACTAGGGAGGCTGCATTTTTTAGCAAACTCCCAGGTGAAGCCAAGGCTGTTGGTCTATGGCTACAACTGAATTTGCCTAAGGATCTGGGAGATAGGAACAAATCAAAATCAGAAACAGTCAAGACGTAGATGGAGGAGTGGTCTAGAAGAGAGAGAAAGACAAATACAGTGATAAGGATAACATCAAGGCTGTCATGGTTCCCCTCTCTGGGGGGCGGCTGTGAGTGTGGCAGACTTTCGGGGGCCCAAAGGAGAGAGACCCTGGCTCCTTGGGACCTGGACCATGCGGGTGACTCAGGGAGCTGGGAGAACAAGAAACTCCTCCCCTCTCTGGAGGGTGGCTGTGAGCCTGCCGGCACTAGGGCTGAGAATCAAACATCTCATGTCATCCTGTCCCCCGTCCGAGTTCCCCTCTCTCCCCCCCTTAGCAAGTGGGAGCCAGTGAACTACACATCTTGTGAAAAGATTGGCTATGTTATGTGGTATGAATTCCCAGTATGCAAAGATATGGACAACCATTTGGAAGAAAATAAGAGACAATATGACAGATAGTGAAGGTCTCTGGTTGTCTAGCTTTGAAATTTATGCTTTCTTATGTCCTGTTCTGTTCTGTTTTGTTATGTTTAATTTTACCCCCCTTAAAATAAAATTTAAAAAAAAGACTGTCATGGTAAAAGAGAGAGATAGTGTGACAAAGACAGAGAATCAGAAAGACAAAGGAGTTAAAACAAAGTTGAAAGAGTGTTTGGGACAAAGTGACTGGCAAAGACACGCAAAGTCAGGGAGAGGAGGCAAGGTAAGAGGAGGCCACCCCGGCTCCAGCACAGGCTCCAAATTCAGGCCAGCAGTGAAGGGAATCACAAGTATGGATAAACCAGTGCCTGAAGAGTAGCAGGTGCACAGACTTAAGGTTTCCCTCCTTTCCCACTTGCCAGCCTTCTCAGACCTGCATCCCTCTTTCCTTATCCCTCTAGAGTTATCTACCCTCCCCCGAACTGAGTCCACTTCTATCCTTTATACTTAATTTCTTTGTCTTCACTATACCCTTCTCAAAAGCTTTTAGATACTTTCAAGTCATTCCTACCAAAAAAACAAAAACAAAAAGCAAAAAAACCTCACTCCACCCCTGTCTCTCTCCAGTGCCTATGGAATTTCTTTTCCCTTTTCTCAGATAAACTCTGGTCCTTTGGATCTCCCTCTCTTTCTTGCTGGTTCTAGGACTCACTATTTTCCAGGTTCTCCTTCTGCCTGTCCCTGCTCTGACTCCTTTGCCCACAGACCCTCTGGGATCTGGTCTTCCTATGTGGAAGGCCACAGAGTTGGGTCCTTGCTTCACCCAGAGCTCTCTTGCCAGTGACACTCTTCCAAATTCCCACCTCAGGGATCTTCTCTACACCAGTATGTACTCCAGCCTGAATCTCCAGCGCTCTCTAAACCTGTGTTTAGGACTAGGCAGTATCTGCTCACCAACTTCACTTGGAAGTCTCAGAGATACTGCAAACTCAACCTGATCAAAGCCAAATTTATGCTCTTCCTTCTCCCAAACTGGTCTTCCTCATGTGCTTCCCCTTTCTACATCCGTCATCCATCTAGATGTTTAAGACAGAAATAAGGGTTTTGTCTTTGACAACTATCTCTCCCTTCCTTCCCTCATCTATATCCAGCTCATCACCAAACTTTCAGCTTTATTCTCCAAGTAAGTTTGTGTCCACTTATGTCCATTTCCATGACCACCCTGGTCTAAGCCTTCAATGCCTTTCAATACCTGGATATCAGCAATAGTCTCCTTCCAATAAGCAGCCTCTTTCCAATCTGTCTTTCATGCTGCACACAACATGGTCTTTGCAAAGGACAAAGCTGGTTGTGTTGACCTGGTGCTTAGAACTCTTCAGCAGCCTTCATTGGCTCTGAGCCTAAAAGCTCAACTCCCGAGGGCCTTTCTGGAATCACTTCACTTCACTTGCACTCTAGTACTTCCAGCTTTCTTGGCTTTCTTTCGGTCCCTTACTATAAAAGTCTTTTCTGCCACAGGACATTTGCATATGTTGTGTCTTCTAAACAAAACTGTGCTGTCTAATGCAGTGATCCCTGGCCACAAGTACCTTTTGAGCACTTGAACTCAAAGTTCATGACTAGTGTACAACTGAAGAACTGAATTTTTTTTTTTTGAGACAGGATCTCACTATGCAGTTCAGGCTGGCTTTGAGCTTAGTTTGTAGCCCAGGCTGGTCTCTAACTCACAACGATCCTTGTGCCTCAGCCGCCTGAGTGCTGGGATCACAGGTGTGCGCCCCTACGCCCGGCTGAAGAACTGAATTTTGAATGCTACTTTAAATTCAAAAATATTCAATTCAGTTATTGAAAAAAAGTATTCTTAAAATAACTTGGATATGCAATTTTCTATTTTAACCTTAATTTTTATGAAGTCTAAATACAGCTCAAGTATTTCTAATGAAAACTTCAGCATTCAAATGAAGTTATGGACTTAGTTCAAGGTGGGCATGGTAGTACCCCCCTATAATCCTAGATCTTAAGAGGCTGAGGCAGGAAGATCACAAGTTCAAAGTCAGCAGGGGCCACATACTGAGTTTGGGGCTGGCCTGCACTACATACCAAGACTGTTTTAAAAAAAAGTTTTTGTTTTAAAAAATGTAAAAGATCTCTCAAAAAATGTTTATGTTGATTACATGTTAAAAATAATATTTTGCATATATTTGGGTGGACAATAGATATTTGGTTAACTTATGCATACCGAAAGATTTTAAATTACATATATGGCTTGTGCGTTTCTGCTGGGTATACCAGTCTAGAATGCCATTCCTCCCAGCTCTGTCTTCAGTTTTCCACTCACCCTTCAGAGCTTGTCTCAGATATCACCTCCTCCTGAGAAAGCCTCACTGAGATAAAGTTTTTGGTTTTATTTCATTGCATTCACATTCATAGTGACGCGCATGCGCCAGGGTTTGCGGCCTTAACTCAGTCCGCGTTCGCGCACTTCTTTGTGTGTTTACTTGACACAGGCCTGTCTCTCCCCACTGACCTCTAAGATCCATGAGAGCAAGCTGGGTCTATCTGGAAACCAACCAGCCCCCGACATGTGGACTGGTGCCAGTGGGCACCAACGGGCCCCAGAAGGTGTTTTACTCACTCCCTTGCCTGGAGTCCACACCTCTTCCTCGCTTCACAGACCTTCAGTGTGTAGCCTCTGCCCCTCCCAGACGGAAAGTGCTCCTTTGAGCTGGCCCAGAGCCCTTTGGTCCCCTTAGGAGGAATCAGAGTAGTACTTCTTGATCTCAGATGCGCATGCCAAGCAGGAAGAACTCGGTTAAAATGCAGACCCTGGTTCTTCCAGTCTGGGATGGGATCTGAGACTCTCAGGCCTACTAAGTGCTTGGTGACAATGTTGTGTTGGTCCACAGACCACAATCTGAGTAACGAGAATAAAGAGGACCTGGTTACTGCTCTCAGAGTCTCCCTGAAGTTTCCCTCCTGCTCTGGACCTCTGCTGCAGGGGTGGTTTGGGGGTATCCAGAAATTCAGCCCTGTCCCCTATCCCCATCTAACACTCTGAAACAGAAGGTGGTACCTATGGCTACTGCAGTTGGTTTTTTTTTTTTAATTTGAAATAAACCTTTAAGCAGTTTTTTGAGTCAGGTCAGCCCTGATATGTATCACAGATGCATAGGGATACTCTCCAAGATAAATTCACACAGCTGGCATGCTGAATGGGCAGGAGGAATTCTCCCTCAGCAGTCCTCAAGTTTTGGCTGGTCCATCACACCTGCAATCCCAGCTGCTTCTCCAGAAGGTTCCATGCTACAAAGTTTGCATTTGGATGCTGGGAAATGGTCTGACACATCCACTGTGTGCATTGCTGGACCACAGGATGGAGTGTCTTCTGGTGGCCTCAGTTGTATATGTGTGTTTGCACTTGCATGTGTATGTCTGATTGCACATTGGGACATGGCTGTGAGTGCATGGATAGATGGAGTGAATGTGTGCACATTGCCCCTGACACTCCAGTTCTAGGACAATTTCCTGATGCAAAGCAGCACAGGGGTCTTCTGCATGTGCCTGGGGCTGGATCCTGTGCTTAGGTGGGCCCAGCAGATGTGAGTGGCCCCACTGTCCCCTGCTGTGGCTGCTGTGGCAGCTGCTGCTGCCCCTTGCGTCTCCGAGAGCTCGGGCTGGTTTCCTTGTTCTCCTTCCTGCCTGGGTTCCTGTTGGTGTTCTCCCGCCGGCCCTGGCCTCCTTTCCTCCTCTTCTGCCCTGAAACAACCCAGACAGCAGGAAGAATCAGCAAGAGTGTACAGAGACCCTGGGCAGGGCGAGGGATCAGAGCAGCGAGGAAGCTTGGCAGGAGGCAGTGAGGAGACCTGGAGACTCCAGTCACCTCAAGCCCTCCTCTGACCAGCAGCCGCTAGAAGACCAGGCAACATGAGTACTGAAAGTCTCTAGAGTCTCTGCTCCCCCTGCCCCTCAGTGCATACCAAATACCCTCCTCTTCCTCGTGTCCTTCTCACACATTGGGTCCCCATGGGCCTAGAGTACTTTCCAGGTGCTCAGTACAGCTCAGGACAGTTCAGCCCCCTCTCTACCTTTCACTTGCCACCTCTGGTGCCAGGCAAGGAGCAGCAGCAACTGCGGACTCATTGCCACTCATTGCCACTGTGGGCTGTGTCCCATCTCTGGGACTTACCCATCCTCCACCTGACCCGCAAGGGTCTTTTAACGTGAACATCCACGAGAAATGGGGATACAGCAGGGATGGAGATCACAGAAGCTTCCAGCTCCTGCCACACAGTTCTGGGGCACTGCTGTCTGCCAGGACACGGCCTCCAGCTTGGACAGCACAAGGCCTTGGGTGGAGGACTCTCCATCTGGCCTTGCTGTGAGTACTGGCTAGGTCCCAGAGGTGGCTGGACCGCAGTGGGCAGAGGCTGCAGCTCACCATCAGGACACGGCGTCCTCCGCACTGTGCACTTCCGGGTCTCCTTGGTGTCAGAGCAGGTGGTGTGGTCCCCCCAGGGAGCATGGAGCACTCTGCGGGTCCGCTCCTCAAAGCCCTTCCGGAAGCCACAGAGCTTCTTCTTCTTAGAGCAGGGTCCCCACAGCGACCACTCACTCATTTCACATTGTGCTGGTGTGAAGGGAGGGAACAGGAGATAGGGAAGAGCAGGAGGAGCCCTCCTCTCCCATCCAGAACACCTCAGAGGAGCCTCACTCACCTGCCCTCTGCCTGGGCCTCATGCCAAACATCTTTAGTTTGGACAGTAGAGAGGGCCATATGGGAACCCCAGAAGATGGGGTGGGGTAAGCTTTCTGGGTACGTTGTCCCACCCCATGAGATCTCTGGCCAAATCCCCATCCTGCCTCTCAACCTGGGGTCCCAGACTCTGCCTGAAGCACCCACTGCAGCTTACCAGGACTGCTGCACTCCATGGTGCCATTGGTGGGGGTGGAGCCCTCAGGACAGGCTGGGTAGCAGCGACCCTTGTGTAAATACCGGCCCTCCTGACACTTGGTGCAGAAGTTGTGGCTGAAGCAGGCCTCGCAGTGCTCAATCTTGCATTCTGTGGACAGGACCAAATTGGGGGCTTCTGGCCCAGCCTGGAATGGACACTTTCCTCACGCCCAGTCCCAACACCCACCTATCCATGCCCACCCACGCAGAAGCCAGGACTTTGCCCTACATTTTCAATCACAGCCAAGGAGTCTTAGGAGAAGAAAGGCAGAGGCAAAGGCGGCATCAGAGAGGGGAGGCTAACGGGGCTGCCCCCAAGGGCTGACTGGGACTCTTACCACCATTAGCTGATTGCAGCCTGAACCCAGCCTCCAAGACCTTGGAACCCCAGAGGAGGCCTAAGGGAACTGGCTTTAGGAGAACAGGAGAAAGGGAGCCCCCCGGGTTAGGTGGGGTGCAAGAGGAGTGTTTCAGCATCTCACGGCACCCCATCTCATAGCCACCCCCAACCAGAGTGGAAAAGAGGGGCACAGCAATGCCCGCAGAGTGGGTGGGTGGACCCGCCTTCCCTCATTGCCCGCCATCCACAGCATCCCAACTCTGGTTTTCCTGCCCGAGGGAGAAGGAATCTGCTCGGAGGAGCAGGGAGCAATCCCAGGGCAAATTCCTCTTCTTGTGCAAGCCCAAGTTCCAGGACCCACCTTGGTTGGACTTATGGGTCCCTCCCTGCTTCCCTCCTGCCAGTTCCCTCCTCTGGGGGAGGGTAGGTTGTGTAGAGTTTGGCTGGGGCTGGGCAGGTCTTTCACAATCTCTCCCTTTCTGGATTGTAGGCAGAGCTGACTTCACCCCTGTCTCTGACACCTGAAGTCCAGGCTGCCAGTTTCCCAGCAGTTGGCACAGCCAGAAACCTCCTGCCTCCCAACACCTTGAAGACCAAAAGGACAGTCTGACCCTACCTCCATCCTGGAACGCTCCCCGCTCCACCTTCCTCTGTACTTTCTAACCTCTGCGGCTATCTCAGCCTTAGCTCCATCCTTCCTTTCCTGCCCAGTGCTCTGACCCCTGGGTTTGGTTGCCAGTAAAACAAGAACTCAAACAGCAATATCAAGAACATTGAGCTGAGTGCCAGATAACAAGAGCTTTGTAGGTGCATCTCACAACAACCCCAGGGGGTAAAAGCTAGTACTCCCATTTTAAACACATGGTGCTCAAAGGCTGAGAAATGCTCAGGGTTATGCAATGGATAAGCAGCAGCACTGAGATCAGAACTCAGGTTCCTAAACTGGAGCCCATCAACTCCTCCCTTCCCCCGGCCCCTAAGTTATCAGCCATGGAGGGCAGTGTACCTTCTGCCATGTCTCTCTCCAAAGGTTATTGGGAGGCTCAACTGACATGCAATCTAAACCACAAGGATGCTGAACAGAGAGGAGAGGATACTGGTATTGTTCACTCAGGTGTGGTCACTGCGTGTCCCCCAGTATGTCACAGATGAGGTTATGGAGATGGAATGGAGAGAGGGCATCCCGGGCCTTGGAGCAGGTGGCTTTATAGCTGGTATAGCAAAGTGGAGCCAGAAGATCTGGGGGCAGAAGGGGTGAAAGAGTCAGCTGCCCAAAGGTGGATTTCCCTGCAGCCAGTGTGGAGCTGAAAGTGGTTTTCCAGCAGAAGTGGGTTGGGATAGGCTATGTTCTCAGAAGCATCTTTCACAGTGTTGGGGGCAATGCAGTGCAGGCTGGAGGATAGATGGGGAGCTGGTGCAATGGTCTGGGGGAGAGGTGCACGTAAGACCATGGCATGGAGACGGAAAGGAGATGGATACTGATTGGCTGGGTGGGAGCGGCACATGTGAGAGGTTGGTTTCAGGTCTACGGCTTGGGTGACAAGTCGGGACACTGAGTGACCTGTGGAAACAGAGATGGGGGTAGTGTTGAGGGAGGAGATGGGTTCTGGGTTGGACACAGAGTGGGAAGTATGGGTGGGATATCTGGGCAGTTCGAGACACAAATCAACAGCCTCACGTCCTCTCATCAGACTCCCCTGTCTCCCTCATGGGCCACCAACAGTTCGAAGCACCCTTTCCCAGGGTGCAGTCTCCAGCGCCCCTCTTCCGCATGCCCACACTCACTGATGCACTTGTTCATGTCGGGGTTTCGGGCGTCGAAGTATCCGGGCGGGCAGGACGGCAAGCAGACGCCCACCTGGCGGATATCGTTGCGCTCCAGCAGGATGAAGAGCTTGGGAGAACACTTGAGGCAGCCGTTGACCTCGGAGCAGAGCTCACAGCCCTTGGCACAGGCTTGGCTCCCCTCGGCACTGACTGCAAGGACGGAGCAAGGGTGAGAAGGCGGCTGGAGGAGAGACCTCATCTTTTCACGCTCCCACAGAGATAGAAGGAGGGTAGATGGGAGTTTCATTCTGCCCAAGAACGTGCTTCTCAGAAAGCATGAGCCTGGCTGGCAGCTCTTCCCAAGGCCACTTTCTGCACATCGCAGCGTTCTTTCTAACTGCAGGGAATGAGGGGAGATGCCCAGGGCAAGGACTCCTATCCATCCCTTCTCCAGCACAAGCGCCTCTTCTGGGCTGGCTCCTCCATCCTCCGCCCTTCCTGGAACTTACTTGACTCCCCCCAGACATAGAAAATTCAGCCTCATGTATGGAAGGAGGGTTTGTTTATTTATTTTGATGTCTGATAAATTTGTTTTTTGTGGGGTTTTGTTTGTTTGTCTCGAGACAGGGTCTTATTACACAGTCCAGGCTGGCCTTGAACTGCCTGTGTAACCCAGGGTGACCTCAAACCCACACTAATCCTCCTGCTTCAGCCTCCCAAGTTCTGGGATTACAGGTGTACACCACCACACCTGGATGATGTCTGATAAAGTTTAAGGACAAGAGAATGGATTAAACTATCTGAGAAAAGAATCGCCTACCCAGAGACAGGAAAATAACCTGTGTCTAGAATAGTGTTCTCAACCAGGTATGATTTGTTCCTCAAGGGACATTTGGCAATGTGTAGAGATTTCTCTCTTTCTATTCTGAATTTGAAGTTTTCACATTGAGCTACATCCCAATCCTTTTTACGCTTTTTATTTTGTGACAGGTTCACACTAAATGGCTAAGTTGCCCAAGCTGGGCTGGAACTTGTCATCTTCCTGCCTCAGTTTCCTAGAATTCTAGGATTTCACATGTGTGCACCTGGCACCTAGAGACTTTTTTTTTATCATCATCGGGGTGGTGAACTGCTCATGGCATCAAAGAGAGGAGGGATGCTACTAAGGATTTTCTAATGCACATGGCAGTCCCTACAGCAAAGATCGAGTTGGTCCACAATGTCAATGGTTTTGTGGTTGACAAACCCTGGCTCAGAATTATCCTCAGAGGCAGTGAGCTCTCCCATCACAGCACTGAATCTCAGAGCCCTGATCCTGTTCCATCTTTCATCTGCTCAGCCAGCACGGAGACCCTGCCGTGTACCACGCACAGTGTGAGTCTTGGGATAGTGAGGTGAATAAACTCAGCCACTCTGCAAGAGGAACTGACCTTTCAGTGAAAACAAGCAAACAAGCAAATGTGATGGCCACAGCGCCAAGCAAAGTGGACTCAAAAAGAGAGATACAGATGCCATGTAAGGAATAAGAGGAACCAGTGTTGGGCAAAGCAGGACTAGGAGGGTGAACAGAACTACACACAGGACAACTGCAGATAATCTGAGACAGAGGTAAAAACGGGTGGGGGAATGGGGAAAAATAGTGTCTTATTTTTATGTCATGCTAAAGAAAGTGAACTTGAACTTTAATCTGCCAGATAGCATTTCTCCAAGAGTGTTCTTTGGAAGATTTCTCTCAACTGCTAATAGGAGGATGTGGAGAAAAGCCTAGTGTATCAGATAAAACCCAGAACCAATGTGTCACGCAAATCTGCTTTGCTGTGGGGTTTTCTGCAACCTTTATTACACTCCTGTGCAGTGTGACTCTCTAAGAGAGAAGAGAGTAAGCTGTGTTTCCTAAACATTTCCGCAATACTTGTTTTTCAGTTTAATTCTTGGAACATTTTTCGAACAACTTGGCCAACAGGGAGCCATTGGAAAATGAAACAGGGGTAAGATCTGGTCCAGTTTACATATTAGAAAGAACCTCTGGCAGTCGGGGTGGAGAGCAGAGACCAAAGAACTATTTGGAAGGAAGATGACTAGGTCACCCAGGTGAGAAAAGTGAAGAAATCATAAACAAAATTCTGTTTGGTGGAGACAGAGAGAAAAAGACTGATTTGGAAGATGTTCAGGGCTATCATGACTGCTCACGGTAGCCCATTCCAAGCCTTCCAGACCAAAGTATATTGTTACTTTTGTTTTTTTCTTTTCCTCTCTTATTCGGCCCAAGTTAGCTCTGCACGGCCAGCTTCTCTTCATCTCTCACTTTTCAAATAAACCTTGCCACCATTAAAAAAAAAGTCTAGGGAATACTTATGGCTAACAGGCAGAGATGACTTGGGAGGAGCCTGGGTGATTCCCAGATGTCTGGCCTATGTTGTGAATGAACTGTGGAAACTGGAACACTGGAAAATGCCCACAGGAAGAGAATTCCATTGAGAAGGAAGGTTGAGTACTTATGAATCACTTAGGAGGACCCAGGAAAGGAGCAGCCACAGTGATAGGCTGGAGCCAGAGAGTAGGGAAAATCAGAGCAAGACGGCAGGAGATGGCTCAGGAGAGTCTGCTTGGCACACAGGCCACACACCCAGCCAGACCGGGAGCCAAAGTCCCAGTGCGTGAGGCCAGGAAAAACAGTGAATCATGTGCCTCCCTTTGTACCCTGGAATCAGGGAACCAAGGATATATACTCCGGAGGGCTGCTGGCAGGCATATATGCTTCAGGGATGATTCCTGATTTCAGGGAGGAAAAGAGAGGAGCAGAATCACAAGCACAGCCATGGTCATAATAACACAATAATAATCATAGAAAACAAAATAATAATCATACGAAGGGTAGCTTATTACTAAATGCTGAACACCGATTCCATTCTCAGGATTTGACAAACATTAACTCATTTAATCTTTCCAGTAGCCAACAAGGTAGGTACTTTTATTTATTTATTTATTTATTTATTTATTTATTTTCTGTCTTTTTGAGGGTCTCTCTATGGGCTTCAAGATGGTCTTGAACTTACTATATAGCCTTCTGCCTCAGCCTCCTGATGCTAGGGTTATGGGCATGCACCACCATGCCCAACCTTGGTACTATTATTTTTAATAAGCCTCATTTTTTGCAGATGATTAAATGACGAGGTTAAGTTACTCAACCAAAAATCAATCAGTCAATCAATCAATAAAGTAAAAATAAATCACTGCACCACATTTTCTTAACTAGTGTGTTCCAGGTAGAGAAAAACTCAGTGTATAAAAGACAGAAGCAGGAAAATATAGGGGTTATGGAAATTGAAAGTATGACTAGATTAAATTTTATTAAATATGAAATTTCTTTGTAGAATCAGGTTACTATTTGGTTAATACATTTAAAACTGAGTATTGTCCTTGTTGGGCTAGTCACTGCACGAGGAAATACTCCAAATGCTATACTGCAGTTATAAAGGAGTCTTTAGAATTACTTTTCTACTTTGAGCCTTTTATTCAGCTGTAGTACAAATTAGCAAGTCCCCTTGAAGGTATTAGTTTGTCTATTATTCATTATGTTTACTTAATTCACTGTTAAAATGAACATTCCCTCTGGGTCGCTGCCTTACTTTCTTTAGTAACTGAAGTGACCCATTGGTGACTGGTGACCCAGGTGTCCCAGTGGCAGCCTTCCATGGCTCTGTTGCCTTATTTATTTCTTACTTATCACCTTTGTGAAGAAGAGGTTTGCAAAAGGCCTTCTCAGAATCCTATCACCCCCCCACCCATTCAAACAGCAGCATCCTCCTCGTACATAATCCTTGAGCGCTACCAGGGACAGGGTGGCACACTCAGGGTCCGAAATGAGTTTAGCACAGCAGCGTAGTTGAGTATTCAGATGAGAAGCTGGATGAAGAAGCAGGGGCCAGACCAGGAAGGGTTTTGGAACCCTTTGGAGTACTATGGAACAGTACTCAGATATTGTCTGAAAGACAGTAAAAAATCAGCCAGAGGATGTGGCCGGGCATTTCAGAACATTCATCTGTAGAGTAGAGAATGGGGGCGGGGCAGAAGTAGCAAGAGTGGAGGCAGGGGGATGCCTAGGTTCCAACTTGAGGGGAGAAGAGCTAAGTCTGGACCATGAGGAGGGAAAGGAGTAGATATCCAGGCTGTAGAATCCACAAGACTAGGAGATGAGCAGACATTGGGGGAGGGATGAGGAGATGCACAAGTCAAGTTCCCTTGAAGATGTTGGGCTTGTGTCACAGAACGGTTGTCAGCCTTTTGCTGAGAAGGGGACCCCAGGAGCAGCAACAGAGGAAGGGGTGGGGGGTGTGGGGACAATGAGAGCTTAGGTTTTAGACATGGTGACCGTATGGTTCCTGTAGGACACTCATGGGAGGTCTATCAAGCAACTGACACAAAGCCTTGGAACGCAAGAGAGTTGGAATTCTTCCAGAAGAAGGATATGCTAAATAGAAGAGGGAGGTGTCACTATGAAGGATGCTGCCAAGACTCCATAGCAACAGACAGGTTGCTGATGATGCTGGTGGCGGTGGGTGTCTCAGTGGGACAGTAGGGGTGAGGAGTGGAGGGCAGTCGATGGAGCAGTAAAAGCGAGGTAAGAAGCAGAGGAAGTAGTGACGTCTCCTTCAAGAAGTCGGCTGTGAAGAAGAGAAGTTGGTCGTTGAACCTCTCAGAGTGGAAAGGCAGCCCTGGGAAGAAGCTGTGAGAAGATGGGGTGACAAGAGGGCCAAAGTGAACCCAGGACAACACCTGCCTTCCAGAGAAGCAGAGAAAGAGGAGCTTGCGAGAGGAGTTGGGAAACCTTGGGAGAGGTGTGAGGAGACACAGGGAGTAGTGACAGAAACCAGGTTGGAAAGGGAGAGATCCTAGGGAAAGAGGCCAGCGCCAGTGAGTCCTGAAGCAAATATCCGTGACTTGACCCTAGTGGTCACTGATGGGGTGACACTGAGAAGGGTAGTGTCAGTGAAAGGGGATGAAAGCAGAAGAGAAGGAGGCAACAACAATGCGAGGCCAGAATCTCAGAGACTGTGGGCAGAGCGGATGAGGTGAGAGGTGATTCCAGGGCTCAGGCAGAGTGAACTGGTTGTGTGGAGACCTCAGGAGACCAAAGGTCAGGGCGTGGGCTTGGCTTGGCCAGGGGGAGGGGAAGAGGCTGGAGCCAGAGACAAGAGACAGAGGGATTTGAACCCCAGGAGTTTGGAAGTTTTCAGGCTCAGTGACAGGCAAGGCTCAGTTCAGTGAGGAGAGGGATACTGCAGGGGGTTGAAGCCAAAGAGGTTCTCAGCCTGTCGAGGCAAATGGGTAGACAGAGGGCGGGTAGAGGCATACAGGATGGGGGCTTCTGCGAGGTGGGTGGGGTTCAACAATGCGGAATATGGCTTTGACTAGAGAGAGGGTCCAAGGAAGATGGTATCTAGAAGGTGCTATGGTTATCTAAAATTTTTGGTCTCCCCAAAATTTAATTGTGTTAGCTAATGGGCTTTTGGGAAAAGATGGGACTATAAGGGCTCTAACTTCATCAGTGAATTAAAAAATACACACACACACACACACACACGCATTTTTTTTTTTTTTGGTCAGTATCAGGCACCAGACCCAGGGCAGCTTTACCATTGAGCTACATTCCTATTCCTTTTTTACATTTTTTTATTTTGAGATAGTATCTTGCTAAGTTGCCCAGGTGATCCTCTTGCTTCAGCCTCCCAAAGTGTTGGGATTACAGGCACGCACCACTGTGTCCAGCAAGATCATAATTTCATGGCATTATTGGAAGTAATGTAAAGTTGGGAGGTGGGGGCTAGGTAAAGAGAGTGGGTAATGGGGAATAACCTTGGAGAGGATATTTGATCCCCAGTCTTTTCCTTCCTGGTTCTCACTCCTTCTCTGCTTCCTGGCTGCCATGAGTAGCTCTTCCCCCCACACCCTTCCACTGTGCCTCACCCCAGGCCTAAAAGTAATGGAGCCAGCCAGCCATGGACTGAAACCTTTGAATCTGGAGCTAAGATAAATCTGTCTTCTTCTAAGTTATTTTCCCCAAGTATTTTGTCATAGCAGTGAAAAGCTGACTAGCACAGAGGATATAATGTGCTTCCAAGAGAAATGGGCTCTTGCCCTAAACATTCACTGTAACCCTAACTGAAGCTCCAGGGAGGTATAGCCACACAGCAGGAGCAACCTGTGCAAAGGGCTTGAGGCACTAAACATCTTAGGGTCTTCATGAAGTAGAAGACAGGGCCTTATGGTATTGCTGGGGAAAAAGACTGTGGAAGGAGGGTTACACTGGCAGCTAAGTAAAATCCCTCTTGCTGCTTTTTTAGGGTGGAGTGGTGCTCTGCAGGGCCTTGCAGAAAGGTAGTCCTGCAGGGCCAGAGTTGCTCAGAGAGGGGAAAGGGCCTCCTATTGGTGCTCATCACACACACACACACACACACACACACACGCATGCATGCACACACATGCATATACACACACACACGCCCTCTTGCACAGCTTGGGCTTCCTCACCCACTCCCACTCTGCTTCTCTGCCCTTCTTCCTGAGCAAATGAGGCAGAACTGTGCTTTCCTGGGGTCCCTCCTGCCTTCCATCTCCAACAATTTCTCAAGTGGTACAACCCTTTGTAGCTGCTATGGCTATGATGAGGCCTTGCCCAGCTGTAAGGCTCAGTCGGTCTCTCTCCAAGGAATGGAATCTGGCTCAGAGCTTCCCCCTCCCCATCTTTATTTCTTCCAGTTCCCCATTCACCTTTAGGGATCTCTTAACTCAGAATATAGATGGTGTCGCAGCCCTGCCTCAAATCCATCCATAGCTGCCTATCACCTGAAGAATTAAGATCTAACTCCTTGCCAGGCCTAAAAAGCTTTCACCCAACCATCTCATCTCTCAGTGCAACTTCTCAGCAGTATATACTATTGTTTCTCTTGACACATTACACTATTTCACATCTTTGTGCCTTTCCTCAAGTTGGTCCTTCTGCCTGCAACACCCTGCTTCCTCCTAAGCCTGACTGCCTCCTTCAAGCCTCAGAACTAAAGTCCCTTCCTCCAGGCAGTATTTCTTGACCTTACCTTCTGCCCTGCAAGTCTGGGTGGTGCCTATCTCAAATTCCCATGTCTGTGATACTGAAATCTATCACGGCAGACATCACCTCATATTGTTAGTATCTGTTAATACATCTTCTTTTCCCACTGGAAAGCGCTTTGGAGGGCAGAGACTGTTTTATTTCTGAATGAGAACCCGGGGAAGGAGTAAGAAGTCCCCTGTTGCAGGACTGAGAATGTGAACAGAGGCTCAAGGACAGGATGGCAAGTGCGCTCACTAAAGTATGGGGTGTGTAACTGTATGGCAATTGGGGGCCCCGGGGTGCGTTGGGTGAAGTTCAGTGGAGGATGGATAGGGGTGTCCATGACCCAGGGACTGATGACCTTGGCTGTGGGGGTGGAATCTAGCTTTGGAGAACTAAACTCAATGCCGGTGACCTGAGTTAAGTTGACTGGAAGGAAAACAGGGAGTGGGACCCCAGGGACCAGACGGAGGAAGGGTCAGGAAGGCCCCTTCTTGGGAGATGTGTCATCCCTGGGGCTTCCTGGCCAGCTGCACACTTAGCAAGCCCTGTGTCTACCCTTGCTGGGAAGACCCAGTATTCCTTAACTCAGCTGAGACCCTCACTGTTTCTCTCCAGGGCCCAGCCTGCCCGTTTGTCCCCAGATACTCTCCGACCCTTGACCACAGCTGGACTGCGTGCCCTCAGAATGAAATTTCTCCTGGCTCCTTGTCTTACACAGTTGAATTCAGAACAAACCCAGCCTCTTCGGTCTGGTAAGTAAAAGTGTGTCACTATCTGACCTCTGTCCAGGTCTACAGGTCCTGTCCCTGGCCTCTTAGCCCTAGTAGGCTTGACTAACTCCACCCTAGTAGGGGTTGATATCCAGCTTTTGTGGCAGACCACTTCTTCCCAATGCAAAAGACCCCCAATGTGAAAGCCAGGTAGAAGCAGAGCTGGTCCAGGTAAACTCCAGGGCTCCCTGGAATCCCATTTATGGGTCATTTCCCAGCTACTCCTAGCTGTGCCCAATTCCTTCCCCCAGCTCCTTTGGGCTCTCCCAGCTTCCTGGTTTCTTCTTGTGGCAGCAGTCATAACACTGATTGAGTGGCCTCTCCCCACCACCGAGAGACCCTCAAGATTGGCCTTTGCAATCCAGGACCTGGCTGTGCTGGCTGTGGTGGATGTTTGCTGAGTGACCCAAGCAATACACGGGGGTTTGGGGAGGAGAAGAATTGTAAGGGTGGTCACTATAGGAGACATGCCAGCTGCAGGTGGAAGAGGGGCAGTCAGAGGGGCAAAAGGGGTGATCCCAGCATCTGGAGGAGTTGGGGCTTAAGGAAGGAATGGGGGACTATGTGAGGGCAGGGCTGAAAGAAGAAAGGACCCAGTAAGGGAATATTCAATGCAAAGGATAGGGAGTGTGAGGGTTCAGGATGAGGCTCAGAAGGAGTGAAGAAGCTAGGTACAGGAAGAAGGGCTCAGGTTGGGGTTCCCCAGGAGTGGAGGATAAGGAGAAGCCTTGCTAAGCCTTCATAATTCATAGCCAGAGTTAAGTGCTCTGCTCAGTTTTTCTCTTTCCTTGGGGAGTTTACTGCTCACATTTCTGAGTCTAGAAGTGGTATAGAGTTGAGGGTCAGAAGTGTGGGCCCCCCGACCTGCAGTCAATGGATGTCACACAGCAAGCTGAGCTTTGAGGTCCCAACATGCCCAGCGCCCTCCCACACTGTGAGAAGCCACAGCAGCCACACACAGTGTCTCGGACTCCTTCTCACTTCCCTGCTTCCCCTAAAATTCTCAGGTGAAACAGTCCACACAGTGGTTATGTAACCAGAACTTGCATCCTGAAGTCTACACAGAGCTTGATACTTTACACAGGTTGTTAAAAATACATATCTTGCACTGGGGATGTAGCTCAGTGGCAAAGTGCATTTGCCTAGCATGTCTTGATGGTTCAATACCCAGCACTTCAGACAAACAAATATAGATCCATTATGTCATGTAAGTCTTACAGTATTCCTGTAAAATTACATTTCAGCTTGAGGATTGTGTTTTTTGTTGTTGTTGCTGTTGTTTTGTTTTGTTTTTGAGACAAGGTCTCATTATGTAGTCCAGTCTGGACTTGAACTCACTAGGTAGCCCAGGCTGGCCTCAAACTCACGGCGATTCTTCTGCCTCATCCTCCTGAGTGCTGGGATTACAGGTGTGCACCACCATGTCTGGCCAATGACTGTGGTTTCATGAATATTAAGTAACAAAGATTGCCTACTGGCAGGCACTGTTTTGCCTCCCTGAGCCTCTGTCCATTCCGGACCCTCACTATGCCCAGGTCTGCCTCCACCCCTCCCCTGTCCTTGACGGTTACTCACACCACTTGGCAATGACAACACTTTACATGCTGCGGAGGCTGCCTAGATGGGGCTATATCAAGAGTGAGCCATCAAAATTGCTGCTGGATTGGCCACTGCTGAAAGCAGGTCCTTACAGGTACCACTTAGAAGGTCTCTTTTCTTCTCTAGTTCAGCAGACTTTAACCAGTCGTATGGCCCCTGGTTTAGGTGGTGTGTGGTCCTACACATGTAGTCACCTTTGCATGTCATGAGTGTGGTGACTCTGTCCTTCTCTTTCCCCTTTCTCCCCCTCTCTCCCTTTCTCCTCCCCTCCCCTATCTCTCTCTCTCTCTCATTTTGGAAATAGAGGAGATTGATTACAAAGCACTAAACAACATCTGGCCGAAATACTCGCCACAATGGAGAAGGGAGGAAAATCAAGGCCTCGCTGCTGATTACACCAAAGTAATTGTTAAGCTTGGGATTTTCATTTTCACCCATTCTCTGGGCTTCTCTCCCTAGGCTGAGTTCTGGCCTCGGCTATGCAATGCCTGTCAACCTTCTCAGGGCATCAGTCTGCAGGAAATGTAAAGTAGGAGGGAGCTGGTGAGACTTCAGAGGGACTTCCTATTTGCACATGTGACAGTTCCCATGATGGGAATGGGGAATGTTAAAAGGCATCTTTGTGAATCCAGAGGCTCCTCCCCAACCCCTAACAGGGTTACTGGCACACAGTAGCCACTCCCATTTCATATAGGCTCCATCACTGGAGCCATCAAGCGAAAGGTAAGGAATGCCTACTGTGTGCATGGGGAGGGGAGTCTGGCAGGTTAATCTTGAAATACATCAAGCTATGGTTTTAAGAAAACGAGGACTGGGATATAGCTCAGTGGCACAGTGCCTACCTGACATGCACGAAGTCGTGAGTTTGATTCCTGATGCCAAAAAAAAAAAAGAAAGAAAGAAAAGAAAAAATAGGGTTCACAGGCATCAGGAGACCTGAGTTCAACTCTGTGTGTCCTCAGGCCCGTTTCTCCCTGCTTTCTTCATGTCTACAATGATACAGTTTGTTTTTCCTTTGAACCAGAGACCTCGTTCTCCTCACGGTACCTCCTGTGGAGGCTCCCTACTGAAAGCCAAGAAAACTAAGCTACCCAGGTGTGCACCCTGCCGGCCTCCCCATCACCCCACTGTGGTTCCCCAAATCCCACTGGGCCTGTTTAAAAGCCACGTGATGGGGGTCTTATACCGTTCCTGTGCCACTATTCCTGCCTAAGATCCAGGCAGGGGAAGCCCTGTTGCCATCACCCACACGTGCAGAGCCCCTGGTCCAGACGGGCCACACTTTAGCTATCCAAGGAGCCCTGAACCCGGGAGCCAGTGAGGAGGGAACCAAGCACACATACTAGGGTGGGGACCCTTCCCGAAAGCGTTGCCATGGGTACCACACAAAGCTGATGATATGTCAAAGGGCGTAATCCACAAACCAGATCCTCAAAAGAGAGGGGTTAATCCAGAAAGCAGTTTACAAAGGGGAAAACAGAGTGAGTAATCTACAAAGTAGATAATCTCAACAAATCAATTCACTAACTGAATACTCCACATTCAGAACAATCTATGCAAAATCTACAAAGCTGTAGTAGACAAAGCAGAAGTCTGCGATGGGCATCAGAGAATGATACTACCCAAGGCCCCCCAGGTGGCCCTCTCCCACTGCCAAGGCCAGTGGTGGTCCCAGCCACTCCATTACTCACTCCGCCTCTGCCTCTTCCCCTTGACCCCTCGGCTGCTGGTGGTGAGGTGTGTCCAGCTCAGAACCAGGGCCATCACATAGAGCCCAAGCCGCATAGTCACTTTTCAGCTCCGGCCCCCGGCAGGAGGGGTGGTCCCTGGGGGGCAGTGGGTGGTGCCGGGCTCTTGCTAGTGCCTCTAAGGCTAGGTCAGCAGCAGGAGATTCAGGCCTGGGGCACAGCCCGAATCCACCGAAATCTCAACCGTGGACACAGAGGGTGTGGGGAGCCCAGCGCTCCATCGGCCCAGACCAAGGTCCTCAAAGGCAGAGTTCCTCAAAGCCTCCTCTGAGTGTCACGGGAGTGTCATGGGAAATCTTCATCACTGCAACAGACTGCCCCAAAAACCAACCTGTAAAGGAAGGAGAGACAAGGATTAATTCTGTGGTAGCCTAGGGCCCCCAACCCATGCTTCAAACCTTCCCCTGGGTTTCTCCGCTCAGTCTGTGAGA
This sequence comes from Dolichotis patagonum, assembly GCA_004027295.1. Classification (NCBI taxonomy): domain Eukaryota; kingdom Metazoa; phylum Chordata; class Mammalia; order Rodentia; family Caviidae; genus Dolichotis; species Dolichotis patagonum. Next base: position 53,766 of record PVJX010009213.1, read on the forward strand.
GCCCAGAATGATCAGACGCTACAAATAACCCACCTGGGATCCCTGGAGAAGAAATTAGCTCCTGTTCCTCACCCACAGAATTCTCTACTCTGACACCGGAGCCAGCTATCCGAGTCCCTGGAATGTGGTGAACACTCGAGCCAGACTTATGAATTGCGGCTGACTTATCAATCATGGCAGCCAGCTGGCCCCGCCCCGACTAATATCGGCCAGCTCACACTGGAAGTCCTTCTTTAAGTCTACCTACAAACCCCATGCTGCAGTGATAGCCTGTCATTTGAAGAGGAGCTCTCTTGGCTACTTCACCCGGCAGCCTTCTCTTCCCAGTGCTGAGTCATCCATGTGTTCTTCACCTGTTGTGGAGCTAAAGAGTGGCCCCCCAGCAAGCTGGCAGACCCTGCATGGCCCTCTGCGCTTGGCGGGAGGAAAGGAAGTAACCCCCACCACCCCACCCCAGGCACAGAAACTCTGACACAGCAGGCCCGGCGGGCCTGGCCTTTGTGAGGGGATAAAAGAGGCAGCAATGCCCGCCCTGGCCAGAGACACAGAGAATGTCGATAATCCCTCAGCCCCGTGAAAGCCAGGGCTCGGGACCCAGCGGCTGGGGTGATGGGAGCAGGGGGGCCAGCCCCGCCCTGGCGAGATGTGTCTGGGAAGTTGGATGCTTGAACCTCAGAGCCCCACCTGGAGCCAGGAGAGGAGCTCTGCTCCGAACTCAGGGGTCACACATTTACCCTCTGGCACTCCCAGGATACGCACCCTCAAAAGAAGCCTACCCACGCTTGCCAGTCCAGCGGCCTGTGAAAACAGGAAGCATTTGGCCCGTACCACAGGAATCGTGATGGACCTAGGGAAGCGTTGCTTGCCTGTCTGCCAGTTAGTGGCCTTTGAACAGGTCATCCAGCCTCTCTGAACCTCAGTCTCTTCATCTAACAAATGGGGATAGGAATGACTATTTCACAGGCTTATGGAGTGTGTCAGCTGAGTGTTGGCTTCCTAACGGGAAAGCTGAGATGCTAGCTGGAGGTACTCCTCCACTCCCGTCCTACTCTTCTCCCCCTCAGCTCCCAAGTGCCCAGTTCGCCCCCTCACCCCTCCAAGAGGCCCCAGTGGAGTCCACCTGCATGGGAGATAAATCATTATCCCCCCAGGGAGTTATGTGCCTCCCTCCCTTGGCCTCTCCCACCAGCTTTGAAGGCCAGACACACTCAAGTGGTTAAGCTGCCTGTGAGAAGTGTTTACACGAGGCTGATGGGTCCCACCTGGTGCTATGGCTGGAGCTAGCAGAGATGCCCCCAGCCACCCCCAAATGCCCTGTCAGTGCCAAGCCCTGCGTGCCTCTCCAATACTCCTTGCATGACCTGCCAAAGCTTTCCCATCCTCCCAGCCCCCACAACACTCTTTCACCACCCACAGATTACTGATGTTCAGCTGAGTTTACTACACTGGGGTCTTCAGCCCCAAGTGTATTGTCTCAGAGGCTGAATGTATAACCTTGTGGTCACCAGCACAAACGTCAGAATTAGACTGCCTGACTTCAACTGCTGGCTCTGCTCCTTGCCAGCTGTGTTACCCTGGGTTAGCAGCTTAGTTGGTCTGATGTTTCCCTACCTGCAAGAGAGTTGATTCTTTATAGCTTAAATGAGGTATTATTATGTGACTCTGTTCCGATCAGTGCCCATATACAGTCGAATGAGCTGTAAACAATATATCTGTGGTTTTTTGTATGACCAAGGCTTTCTGTCTGCATTCCTATGGCCACTTAAAAAGCAACATACCATTTCCCATATTGTGTGGATACCAACTTAATACTGAGCACTAGCATGCAATTTCCATGTTTGCATTCATCTTTGTGGTCAGTTTCCTTGGCATGAGAGTGCTAGGATTTGCTTCTAACTGCAGCATTCATCAGCATGAGGTAGCAGACCCCTGGCAGATCTGTTCCATCAGCCCTTACATTTCAAAAACACTGCATTAGACAAACTTGGAATTAAACCTGGGCCTGTAAGACTGGTGTCACTGTGTGGTTAGTTTCTCTCGGGTCCTTGAGGCAGAGAAGGTCTCTCTACTCTGTGTGCCCATAATGCCTGAGATGAGGGTGAGACTCAACAAATGCAAGCTCCAGCATCCTCAGGTTCCAGCTTTCAGCCTGGCCCCTGCCACAGTCACACAGTCCCTGGCCCTGGCCTACTTGATTCACAGGGAACCATGATCACAGCTGGCAAATGGAGAGGATGATCCAGATGTGAATTTTGCTGGAGCAATTAACACTGGCTTCCCTCACCTTTGGGATAACAGTTTCCAGCACTTGTTTGGGGGGGGGGGGGGGAATCAGTGTTGCAAAGGAATATCCATCTCAGGGGTACAAGTGACCAATATGAGCCAAGCTGGACCTGGAACGGGCAGACGGCAGGACAGATGCCCTAACTAAAGGAAACACAACTACTCAATCCAGCTGACTGCAGACAGGCAGAAACCATGGCTCAGTATTGCTTTGGACCACGGCTCCAAGGTGCCTGCAGCACGCTATGCCACATTTACTCCACCACAACTGGAGACAGGAGGTAGAAATGTGGCCCGGAAAGAACAAGGTTCTCTGTGGTTCCAGGCCAGGAGCATGCGCAGGCACAGGGAGCTAAGGGTGGAGCACCACTTGACTTGGAGACAGAAGCTTCACCGGTGAAGGGGCTGGGGTCAGAGGCAGAGCTGGCAAGGGACCAAAAAGAGAGGCAAGGTGGGAGAGAAGCCACACTCTGGGGAGGAGGACACAGCTGGGGGTGGAGCCGAGCGGCAGGCTCAGTCCTAAGAGAGACGGAACATCTTTAACCTTCTTGCCTTCAACACTATCAGGATAAATCCGTACGCTATCCTGGGCGGCATACAGACCCAAAAATGTAAACCATCCAGATAATTTCTCATTAGCGATCCGCTGACGCGCCCTGGGCTGGAGAATAGAGGTCGCGGAACAGGCTGCCTGTGGGGCCAGAGGAATCACGGGGCTGGGGCGAGACCAAGTAGGTGCCCGGCTGACTTATGGACCTCGGGATCAGCTCTGCGGAGCTGGGGGCCGGGTGCTGGAGCCGGTCCCTAAACCCAACGCAGTGCCAAAAGGCTCATTTGCACCCTTCCATCACCGCCCCTGGGCTCACATTCCTCCTACCTCCCCAAGAGCTGGGGAGGCCAGGACAGGTGCCCTAGGTGAGCCGGCCCAGAAGTCAATCCGCCCCCACCCCAAGGTCCAAGCGAGCCCTCTGAGGCCGAGAGGCCAGTTTCCCAGAAACCGCTGCCTCCGAGCAGCCGCACCCCGACTCCATCCGTGCTGTTCTCCAATGCGGGGCCACACCGCCCCCGGCCCGGCCGTGCAGTCCGCTGCTCTGAGACCGACCCACCGGCCTGGAGTCGCGCGCCCCGCTGCGCACGCTGCCTGCCACGTCGGACCCCGGCCCGGGTTGCGGGACTAGGACAGAGGGACCCCAGGGACCACGGGTTAGGGCTAGGTGTCCGAGGCAGTGAGCGCAGAGATGACTGTTGTCTACACGAAAGGGTTGCCTGATAGGGTCAGAGACCTGGGGTAGGCGCGAGCCAAGGGGCTTAGGAGCAAAGGGGACCGAGGCAGCAAGGGGAGGGGGCCGTTGGCTGGGCCCGAGGGGTGACTGGAGGGGCAGGATTCGGGGGAGGGGATCCAGGAGGTGCTCTCTACACTGGATCAAAGTCGGGCTCCCCGCGCCTATCTCCCCTAACCCAGCTCGACCAAACCCCGACGGGAGGACCCGCGGCGCCCGCGTCCCAGCGCAGGGCACCGGGGCCAAGGACTGGGCAGCAGAGAGGGGACTCACCTGGCGGTGCCAGCCGCGCGGTCAGGCCCGGGAGGGCGAGGGCGAGGCCGGCCGCGGGACGGTGCTGGGCGCCCGGCTCGCCCGCGCTCCGCTCCGCCTGCCTGTCCCCAAGTTGCTCAATCCGCGGGCGGCTCTCGCCCTCGCCTTCGCCCTCGCCCTCGGGGGCAGCGCCCCACCCGGCACATCGGTCCCTGAGGACGGCTCTCAGGGGCCAGGGACCACGGCCCCACTCCGGCTCGCCGCTCCGGGCTCGTGTCTCCGCCGCGCCTCCGCTTGGCCGCCCCGGAGCGCCCAGCCGGGAGAGGGGCCAGTCTGCGCTCGCACGCGGGAGGGAATCCCCCCTTCGCGGTCCCACCCCCAGCCGGCCCCCCTTCCTGGGATCCACAAGAAAAAACGGACTGGAGCGCAGGGCCCGGGAGTCCGCAGCCCCCTCCCGCACGCCCTTGCCCGGGGCTGCCGCGCCGCGCCTGGAGCCAGAGGCTGGCAGAGGCGCAAGTTCCCCGGACCCCGCGCAGGCCCTCGGGGGATTTCAAGCAACCAACCAACCTGCACAACTCCGCATCTTGAGGTCGGAACAGGACCCAGGACCCTCGCCAAACGTGTTTCCCTCAGCGAGAACGCGGAGAGTTACAAAGAGTAGACTCTGCGGAGCTTTGCGGTGCTGACTACCCTCTCCCTGCCTTCAGGGTCAAATTTTCAGAGCATCCTCCCAGTTTAGAAGAAATAGCATGGTAACAAGATCCTGGGCACCCAGGTAAGGACGCAGAAACTTGAAGGAGATAACAGATACACTCTATAGTCACATCCCGACACGGTCACTTAGCAGCTGTGCGGACACACCAGTTGCTTAACTTCTCTGGGCCTCCGGCTTCTGTTTTGAGGGTTCAGCGAAATGAAGGGTGTAAGCGCCTGGTTAGTGGTAGGAGCTTCATAAATGTTTGGAGATGAGGACTGAAGGGCTGCAGACACCTGCAGTGACCCAGATGATGCTGGGAAGTCAAGCCTGGAGAAGGAGGAGGGAGACTGGCTTCCCCCAGTGGCAAACAGCTGTGCTCCTGCCTCACTTCAGAGTGGATGAAGGAAGATGGGCTACAACTGTAGTTGGTGGCTGTTCAACTGGAGCAGAAGAGACGGGCTGCTTGTGGGTAGGGTGGGGGGTGAGTAATCGAGACAGGCTGTGTGATCTCCTTCGGAGGGGAGGGGAGACCCCTGACTATTGAGCCCAGGGCACAGGGTCCTTTGCAGTGAAGGGGGAATGGATGGAATGGCCCCCGGAGTGTCTGATGGCGGGGAAACAGGACAGTAGATAGCCGGAGAAAGTAGAGTCCTTGGATCCCAAATGCACAATGGGGCTCAGGCAGCCAGCCTTGCCAGGTTTGCAGGAGGCAAAAAGCCATTTCCGAGTTGCTCCAGGGGCCCCCTCCAGCCCCCCCTCTCCACTCTGCCCTGAGCCTTCCCTGTGTCTAACCGTCCCTTGGCTCCGCTTTGTGCCTAATCAAACAGCCCAAATGCCGAAAACTCAGTGTTTATTTTATTTTATTTTTTTACACACTTGCATAACTCCCTGACAAGCCACGCCAGGCGTTGGGCTTTTGTTTGGTTTTATTTTGTTGCATTTAGGGAAAAAAGAGAAAGAGAGAGAAGAAATAACACAAACCACGCTGCCCTAGAAGTGTCTCGGGCCAGGCAGTGGGCTCGGGTTTCCTGCCTGAGGAAAAGTCTGTGGGAGATGAGGGGCCTCGCTACTAGGCTGAGGAATGAGTGAAAAAGGGAAGAAGGCCACCTGGGTCCACGCAGCTAGGGAATTAGAACCATGTGACTGTAATGGGTGGCTAATAAAGAGCATTGCTTGTGCATCTAATGTATGCCAAACGTTGTGCTTTGCGTATTTATTCTGTTACCTAATTTTGCAACCATTTTGGTATTTTTCTTCTTCTTTTTTTCCTCCCCCAGCCACTTTTTCTTGAATATGGAATGCTGAACCTTCAAGACATCCAGCAAAGTCCACAGAGATGCAGAACCTAGAAAGTGGCTGGACTAGTACAGGATATTCCAAACAATTTATAGTTTCCCTGTGAAGTTGTGTTGCCCTGAGTTTGTACATACTGTTAATTCTGCCCAGCAATGTCTTCTTCCCTGTTCTTTCTCGTATTATCCTTTAAAACACCTATGTGAAGTTTTATCTGACCACCTTACAGGTCAGCCTATGGACTTTGTATAGACCACATCTTCATTAACCTGTGTGTGTTTCTTCTGTTGTACTAGAAGTTTCTAAAAGAGCAGGAACTGGGTCTGATTTATCATCATGATGTCAGCTCCAAGGACATAGTTAATCTATGTTTTGTGAACTGAACCCTCCAACCTCCAGCCAGGACTATAACTTTTGTAGTCCTGTGGACATGCTCAGATGGTGTCCCAAGTTACTGTCATGACTCACCTAAGCCTAGGTCATCATTCTTAGAAGATCAAAAGCCAGTGGACCTGGACCACAATAGTAGCTTCTAGGGATTGACAAATTTCCTCATACTCTGTGTCATCTTTTATCAGGCAAGGACTGTTTACTACCTGCATTGTCCCTGCATCAATGATACTTTCAGTTACAAGCAAAAGAAGACCAACTCAAAATAGCGTTAAGCAGTAGATTTATTATCTCATGTGTCAAAAAAGGCTAATGTAGGAATGATCTGGAAACTCAATTATCCCATTAAGAATCGGATTCTGAGTGGGGGTTATAGCTCAATAGTAGAGTGCTTGCTTAGTAAGGTGAAGTCCTGAGTTTGATGTCCAGCATCACAAAATAACAATAATTAGGTTCTTTCCTATATTGTCATTCGGTCATCTGCAGTTTGTCGACTCTGCTTTCATGAGCACAGGATGACTGCAGCTACTGCTCCAGGTGCCACCTATCTTCACCCACTGAGTCCATGAATAACTTTCTCTCTCCCTCTCTGCTTCTTTTTTTACTCTGCTTCTCACCATGGAATTTCACTATGCTGTCCAGTCTGGTCTCGAACTCCTGGGATCAAACAATCCTTGTGTCTCAGCCTCCTAAGTAGCTGCAACAGGCACATACTACCATGTCCAGCTAGCTGTCTCTTTTTAAGAGTTATGAGGTGACACACCCACCAAAGAACCAAAAGCACACAGGATGCCACTACAATTAGTTTAGACCAGGTAAGATGTACATGAGTTACCTGGTGTTCACAGTAGAACTCTTAGCACTGAGGGTTTTTGAAGAATTCTGTGATCATTACTGTTATTCCAAGAAAAGCTATTATTCCAGGAAGTCTGCAGACTTCCCTGCTATGACCCCACCAGCCAGGAAGGCCACCCCCTCCTCACTCACTCCTAGTCATCGTTAAGACAGCTGAAATGGCCCAAACTGACTGAGTCTGCCAATTTCCTGGCCTAACACTAAGCTTTCTCTCTCTCTCTCTCTCTCTCTCTCTCTCTCTCTCTCTCTTTTCTGCAGTACTGGAGACGGAACCTGAGAACTCACACATGCTATCCAAGTGCTTTAACGCTGAGCTACACCCTAGCCCTAAAACTGAACTCCTGATCCCAGTGTAGAACTTCTTTCTCCCCAGTTTTCCTCTCTTGGTAACCAGCAGAGAACCTGATAGACCAGGAAACTAGGGGTGGGTTTTCATTCTTCTCCCTTTCTTGTCTCCCGAGGTTACTCTACTGGCAGGCTCTGATTGGTGACTCTACCTCCAGCCCCTTTCCTCCACCTCCCTTTCCACTGCTTCTGCTTCCAGCCATCTTTGCTACTTACCTGCACAGCACTCCCTTATCCCCTGTGACCACTGCCCCCAACGCAGGCACACACGATAGCCAGAGCCAACTCTGAAAATCAAAGCAGATCCCATCATCCTGCCCAAACTTTCCAGTGATTTTCCATTCCCCTTAGAATCCAATCCAAACACCATCCCTTATAAGGCCATATCCCTTCAGCTTCATGTAACACCTCTCTGTGTCTCTGTCTCTTTCTGTCTTTCTCTCTCCGTCTCTCTGTCTCTGTCTCTCTGTCTGTCTCTGTCTCTCTCTCTCTCTTTTCCCTCAGCCTACTGGGTTTCTTTTGATTCTTTGATAATTCTCAGCTCTTTTTCACTTTTGGGCCTGCACAAATCTCCTGGCTTCCCTTCCCCACAGCTCTTCACACGGGCTGCCCTTTCCTTCCCACCTGGCCCAGTTTGAGCACTGCTTGTTAGAAGGCCATGTCCTGACTTCTCCAGCTGAGATGATCCCCAACTACTTGGCATTACAGCCTCCTTTCTGTTTTACCTTACCCTGCTTGGTCAGCGTTTACTCACAGGCTCCCCTGCTAGACACTAGTTGCCACTGCTTGTGA